>JAODLD010000047.1:4712963-4759069 GCA_026781065.1 Mormyrops boulengeri | reverse complement strand
GATTCAGCTCAGCTAACCTCTCCTCATACGACATTCCTCTAAGACCAGGAATCATTCTCGTAGCCCTACGTTGCACCTAAAACGTTAAACAAAAAAGTTTTAACATAAAAATAGAGTTCAAAAATCAAATACAAATTCGATAGTAAAAACTAATATAGGGCAATATTTATGCAACAGACTACGAAATTGTATTACACGGCTGGAAAAGACTATACGAGATCTTTATAACACTAATATGGGGCAAACAAACTATGAGAGATTTACAGCAAAATATTACAATAACGAAAATTGAAGCGCATATTTCACAGCAATGCAGTTATTCATTTGACAATTTTACAGAATACTATGATTTTACTCGACCCCGCAACCCTGACCAGGATAGGCGGTGGAAGACGGACTGATATTAACCGAGCAATTAAGCCGCCCGTTTTAATGAAGCTGTAGAGCAGTTTGTGTGCATTATAGAGGTTTCACGGACACGGCAAGAACGCGAACTTTAATTAAACCTAAGCGCCGTGATCCGTCTACAGTTCAATTATGTTGTTCCTTTCAGTATCTTTTGAGAGGTTTTAAATGCAAAGACATTGAATCAAAAATCCAAATGTGCAAAACATGCTTAGACATTCTTAATTAACCACTACTATAGTTAATCATGCTTTAGTAAATGTTCAATAAATACAATATATGGCTACAAATATACGACTTATCACTTCTTTCAAAGTTTACACTGAAGAACCAACTCATTTTATTTATTTTTTTGTATTTTAGGACGAAACTCATTTACCTTATTTCACTTTTCCGCTTTTCTTACAGTTCAGCTGTCCAGTGCATCAAGTTTTTCATAGTGACTTTGAGACACTTAGGCAGACGTGCGATCCCCGATTGTAGCACTGTACTTACTAAGGACAGTGAAGCGCCGTCTTAAAACCCCGCAATACACAACAAAGTGCGCGTCAAAGCGCCAAATGGAACTAAGAGCGCAGAGCCTTTAAGGAAAGGGAAGTGTCAATTACGATGTCATTACGGTGAAAACCTATCACACTTACATCAATACGGATTATATTTGATACGTGGACTTAATGAATGTTCAGGCATAATCTGTTTATTCCGCCCCCTGTGGCTGAAGCCCCGACAAATAGTAAGCCAGCTAACTTCTTTTTATACTGTCCAGGATTTTATGTATGAGTCATACTCTCGTCTTATAAGGCCATATAAAACTTTGACTTAGTACTGCATATTTAGTATTACACTACAATAAAAGTACTACAATTATGAGGTATACTAACTTGTCAACCAAACACATTAAATAATTAAATATCGACAAAATATTCGAAGCACGAACTCCATGATCCTTTCCGAAATAAAAACGCGCTATGGAATTCGTGGTTGAGTCACCAGGGGGCAGTTAATTTATTGCTTGAGATTTCGCTAGCTAGCTGTTTTCATTTTCACGAAAGAGGGAGATAAGTATCGCAATGATTAATTATTCTACGCAACGACGAAACAGACAATGAAAAGAAGCGAACAAAAGCGGTGCTCGTGTACACTGGTCCACTGCAATTAAAGATACATATTAAATTCCACCAAGTTATAATTAACAACTAAATCTGCCAAAAAAAGTAGAATGGTTAATTTGAAACCACCCAACCAAATCACAGTAAAAGAAATACAGATTTATAATACTAAAGCTGTTTTTTTTTCTTGGTCCAAGCTATATGGTATGGTACCGTGATTCAAAATCCCTGACACTGACTTCTCTGTGCCCACAGTCCTGCATCAATGGTCTGTAAATAAGTTGTCCTTCAACTAGACATCAAGGAATCTAGTTACCAGTGAAGGTGCCAGCATGTCAGATTTACCACCTCTCCATCTGCTGCCATTCAACACATAATGGAAGAACAACCTGTGTTCAGATTCCATCCCTTTTTAGTCCAGCGGGCCGCTAGGTTGTAAACCTATTGACACATCAGGCTCACCACAATTACTCCCAGCCTCTGTGGCATTCCCGTGGGATGGAGTCGAACCACTGGGAATCAGACATATGACTCCTGGAGTGCTGTGAAAGCCATCCATTGCAGATGCTGGAGGTCAAATTCCACCTCCTGCGTTTGGGTGGAAAAATAACAGCTGTACAACTGCACAACCCAACGGAAGTTTGAGGGCCAGTTAGTGGTAGCTTTTTCTTTACGAGGATGCTTCAAGGAACGGGCATATATCCCAGTAAAACCCAGACATTGCAACACTGGTATTTCAGGGCATGTGTAAATGGTTCTTCTTGAATCATTCTCTCTTCCAATTTTCTATTCCCAGTTAAGAGGTGAGGACAAGTCTGAAGGAACAAGCCAACAATCAATGCCATAAACACCTACCGACAGGCACATCATTTTACAGTGGATGATAAATTTACTGTGCAATTACCTTCAATATAGCACCAACCGTGAAAACCTAATCCAGACCACTAGATGGAGCCGAATGAATGTACAAAAAAGGACATACTCATTTGAGTTTGCGTTCTGTGTAAACAGGAGGTCCCTCAGAAAACATTAAACCAAGAGTGCAATTTCAGATCCTGAGTGAAAGACTACTATTGCCTTTTAAGTACTTGAAACTGAACCGTTCATGGTTTATAAATGGGTGACAGTAAAAGTTACAGAATGGAATATTGCTTATTCCACTGCTTTTAAAAATGAAATAAGACAAACGCTTAAACCATGGATCGTCATGGGTTTTTTAACGCAGTGGATGAAGTGGGTTAGTCAGGCCTGGCAATTTCTTTGCTAAATTATTCTCTGATTGACCCCACTATAGGCCTATTACACATAGATAACCATGTATAGAGACAGACAGAAAAAAAAAACGTCAGAGATAATGGAAAATAAACAGCAATCAAGTTATTTATTATGACAGGAAAATATGAAAATCCTCCTTGTATGTAAAGAGCATCATAAATATGAGGGGTTGTGTGGCTTCTTTACAAATACAACTTGTTACACTAAGCAGCGTAGCGATCAGATAGCACAGAGACGGCTGGACCAGCCAGCTGGGCCTGGCTCCACGAGCTGTCACCCACAGCTGGGAGCTCCACTGATTTACGAAGAAAGAACAGGACTCGGCTCTTGGGGCTCAGTGTGCAGCGGGATCGCTATCCAGGTCCTAGTGGCTTGACCCTAAGGGATCCAATGACTACTTCCATTAAAACTCAAAGCCCATAATCTTTTTGAAATTATTACTATATGATATGGGCAGCACATTGCTTCACTGGGTAGCATGGTTGCCGCACATCTTCATTGACTCGGACTTGAATCCTGTCTCCTGCTGAGTCTGTATGTTCTTCCTGTGTCATGTGTTATGTGAGTTTCCTGCCACGGTCCAAAGACATGCAGTTGGGCTAACTGGCATCACTACACTGACGATGTTGTATGGTTGTCCGAGTATCTTCGTATGCATGGAGCACCCGGCCTTGTGCCCTAATCTGTTTGAGACAAAACTCCAGGCCCCACCACCAGGAAAACAAGTCAGAAAATGGATATATGATACATAGCTGTCAAACAGCATGATGGTGCAGCAGTGCGGCTCTGCATTCTGCTACAGCACTCAGTGTCAGTCAGCTGTATAGCGATCTGGGTTGAGGATCAGAAAGGTGTCCCAGATGGACATGCCGGTTGCTTCCTCACTTGTAGGTTGAACAAAATTTCAGACAGCTGCACTCCAACTGTTTGCCGATCCGAACATTCCAGCAGAAATTTGCTCTGAGTGAAAAATTAGAGCTCAAGACCTCAGGCATGTAGACCGTGTGCCAGCGCCCAGAGAAAGCTGTCGCTTACCATTTAAGGGACATGTGAGGAACCTTTGCCCTTACTATCACCAGCCTTCAGCCTGCATGGGGAAATATATGACAGAGGTAATGCTTCCACTGAAATCAGCTACCTCTACTATGCCGGCACTTCTTTGCATTTGAAAAAATGATTACTTGTGAAACAGTACGGTAGGTGTCACTAACCTGTACAATACAAGTACATATCACAGTATTGCATATTATATTTGTTTTGGGCCGCTGAGAACTGCTACCTCTAGCAGCACATTTGCTGTTCTATTAAGCCTTTTTAGAAAAGAAACACAATAAATGTCAGTGACCACACCTAGGACAATAGGGTATAGAAAATGGATGCATAGACAACACCTTAATGTGTATAAAGTACATGCAGAAATTCTGGTTTTTATTTGTTAGTACAGGGGAAATGAGCCATGCTTGTTTATTCTGAAAGTAATAATGCGTGATATGAACATTATTAAAAAATTAATAAAATAAATGCTAACAGTATCTGTCATATAGCAAGACGACTTATAAAAAATGGCAGTTCTATACCCAGAGGGGGAGGTGAATGCCAAAACATATTGAACATGTACCAATTAATTTAATCCTATACATGTGACCAAACTGATACTCTACATCGTTATGTGCCTGACGGCACACATTTTTCACGCTGCCATGTGTTCCATGTTAAACATTCCACTGACCTCTCAATCTGGAACATGATGAGACATGGGGAGGATCAGTGATCATTTTGGTAAGTGCAAAGCTACACAAAATATTCATGAATGGACACTAAAACACTTCATCTCTAAGAAAATGCAATATAAATCGCTGTAATACCCAAGCTTTCTTCGCTTCCTGTCCTCCTTTCAAGCCTATAGCTACTTTAACCGTCGATAGTAAAAAGTTAAATCGACTTGACAGTTATTCTCAGAACCGCTGGGCCCAAGAGAGCATGTACGGCACTGTGAGGCAACCAATAAAACTTCAACTGCCCGTGTTTCCTTTTTTGGGACAGTGAGATACCCGTGTTGCACAGTCATGGGCCCATCTGTCAGCCCAGCACACCCCATCACATGGGTCTGATGCGTCACTCCAGCCACTGAGGAGCGAACACCCGCAACAGAGCGAACTCCCCAAACGCAACAGATTTGCTCAGACCACATACAGGAAAATAAATCATCCTTCAAACAAAAATGACACCATTGGGACGCTCTCCCCCCACATGCACAGAATTCCTGAGCTCTCATTGCTGAAATTATATGCAAATGATTTAGCCCAGAAAGCAATTTTACCACTTTCTACTGCCGACTATTTACTAAAACAGTTCAGGTTAAGTACCATCTTCTAGCTTACTTTAAACAACAGTATTCCTCCTGGGATCTAAACTTGATACCTACTGGTTACAAGTTCATGCTAACCGGCGCACCAGCTGCTACCAAAGGCTGCTCAGCAGGCTTGTATGCACATGTGTCCACAGCCATCTTGCTTCTGACAGAGTGCCCACACAGCAATCATTCTCAGTGGGTTTGAGAAAACTTGCTTAAACACCCCATGCTGTGTCCCACTTGCACACAGGCTGCATTCCCATCCCCTTTCACTGACACCTGATCTACATCGGCTCAGTGACACCAGATCTTTGATTACAGGCAGCTCCACACTGACTCGCATTTCCTCTTCTGCTTATTTTAGTTCAGACCTCGTCCAATGAGAAGGTAAAACGCTTGCAAATCCTGAAAACCTAAACTATTCTATATGATGTAGGTTCTTAGCACTTAGGTATCCCTGAGTAAGGTACTCATACAGTACATGTGCCTATAGCATGTGTGAGATTCACATTGGGTTGAACAAATAGCAGGCAGTACTTTCAGCCAAATGTCATGTTTGTGTGAGACCTGTGGAGGTATAGCTGGAGGTCTTCCTATAGACAAATCTGCAACGGTGTTCTACCATCTCCTATTTGTCAAATACTGAGCATTCTCTGTAACACAAGAGTGGTTTATCAGAAATGAATTTCACCTGGCAGTCACAGGAATTTGAAAGCTGCTCAACACTTTTCTGTGGGCTACAGCATGAGCAGCCTTTTGTTCAAACAAATGTCTTCACTTTGGAAAAGTTGAAAATGTTCTTTTGAACCATAGCCACCATTTTACGTTGCCTAAATTATCCCAAGTGACTGCAATTAAATTTGTCACATTCAAAGAGAAACACCGGATTTATTGTGCGTGAGTCCTGGCAAAGAGCATTCGTACACTGTGCCCACAAAAACGAAAGTGCTGCTCTACAATATAACTCAACCACTAATTATTTTTGGGACAATTGTGCCTGTTTTCAGAAAAAAACATTAAAATATTCCACAGTGTTTTTAGTTGCAATATATTAACCATTTTTGCAGTGTAATTGTGTTCTCGGTGTCATGTAGCCCAACACAACGTGCAAAGAAAGAGATGGCAATGAACCAGAGTACATCCAACTTGCAATTTCCACCAATTAGCTAATTTTTAAATGACAGGGAACACCTCTTAGCATCATTAATAACACTGTTATTTTTTAATGATGGAACAAATTTTTACAGTTGAGGTCTGCACCACCATAGCAACGTCCCACCAGAAATTAGATAACTGGAAAACACTGAAACAGGTTCTGGAAGAGCATATTGTGCTATTTGCTAATGCCTTTATGCAGGATGCGATTAGACATGGAAGTGACAAATGCCAAGAGCATATGGTCCATTGAAGAAACACCCAGCTGCATCTAAGATTTCCTGGCCAGTGAGATACCCATTAGCAAAATTAATGTAAATAAGAGAAACATTAGTACTTCAGAACAGCTGCAGGAAAGAATAAGATGAATGAGTGCCCTTTGTCCTTCGATGGACTGGGCCTGGCATGGCGTGGGTAATTACTGCAAGGGCAGGTCTGTTAAAATATGCCGATTATGGCCCTTTGCTGTTGTTGTCAGGGAATGAGATGGATTTGGGGCAACAGCGAGGCATAGTGCAGGCAGCAAATAGAGGGTGAACGACCCACTGGCAGCTCACAGGAATATAGGGGTTTATTAAACAAAAACAGAAAACACTATGAAACACTACAAAAACCAAAAAGGGCCACGAGGGGTGACAAACAAAAGGGGATAAACAAAAACTAACTATAAATGAGGCAGGCAGGCAGGTCATTAAGCAGCAACACAACAATCTGACATCCAACAAAACTCAATGACTCCAGGAACAACAGAACAGGATCGGGAACTTAAATAGAAAGGGGAAACAAGACTAACAAAGGGCAGGTGAGATTAATCAACAAGGTTGGAAAAACAGGTCACAGGTGAAACTAATAATTAACTCAAGGAACTAAAACTAAGAACTAACCAAGAAATAGAGAAAACAGAATCTAACACTGGGGGAATAACAGACATGTAGAAAACATAAGCAGGGGCACAAAGAACAAAAGCAAAACCAAATACAAATCACCAGACACAAGAACTAGAAAAACTCATACAAATGAAACACTAGGGAACAAAATACAAAAACAGAGGGGGCAGGATTCGAACACGCAACAAAGGGATTAACAAACAACCACATGCTTGACGAGTTGAGCCATACAGCCAACAGGGAGCAGGGGAAAACAAAAAGACTGACAACAGGAGGGACGGAATGACCAGCAACGCCTGCTGGCCAAACGGGGAAGGAACACAGAGTGGAGCAACACGAGCTGACCCTGACAGTTGTCACATTAATAAACACCGTATATTATATTATATATTATATATATATATTATATTATTATTTTATTTGGTGCTTATTATGGCAGAGAGCAGCCATAAAACAGCTGACAGATTTTAGGTTAAATATTATCAGGATACCACAGCCTTTCAAATGGTTACATTATCATGACAAACTTCCAGCTGACCAATTTCTTCAGCTGTATGCCTTATACACAGATCCCAGCTGAGTGGTGAAAGGATGACAGAGGAGGAAGGGAGAATTCCAATGTCACCATTTCATCACACACACATCCTCAGACACAGATATTAAAAACATTCAGCATGGAGCCAGAGCTACTGTAATACTGCCGGCAAGTACTCTGCCCAGCAAAGGAAGCCCCAAAGAAAAGCACAACACAAGTAGTCAAAAGGCTGGGTAAGTATTTCTGCTACTCTGTCCTGAAGGATGCATGCTGGTAACAATAAATATAAGCTATTCTGTCAAATTTATACTCTGCTCTTTCGTTTGTTTTATTCTTGGTTTTAAACATGTTCCTCGAACCTCCTAAAACATTCAGAAATCTTCATTAAACAAAAATGGTTTCTTTTTTATATTGTATTTTACAGATAACTCACACATAAAAAACATGTATTGTGTTCAGTGCGAGACTTCACTGCTCACCATGACAGTGCAAGCTCTAGTCTGGGTTTATTATTTGGCTTTTTGACTTACCCATTTAAATTTAAACTAAGAAATAAAATGCATAACATTTTTGTCTAGCAAGTTACCATACTTGGCATCATTTTCAAGAGGAAGTTACAAGCTCAGGTATGTAAATGTCTGGCTGCATTTCCTGCCTAGCAGCTCTGCTTTATACTGTTTTATGGGTTATTATTTATTTAACATACAAAACAAAATAGTCATACTTAGCTATTAAAATAATTTATAAATGCCAATAAAACAGCTGGTAGATTTAAAAACACAGCAGTGGTATGATCTTTGTTTACCTCTCTGGAGCGAGCAGCTGGTAAATTAACAACGCTGGGGGCAACGTTAGTGGCCCTATATCATCCATGTGAAAGCTGATGACAGCTAAAAGGTCCTACTGGCACACACAAAATGTGAGGCTCACACACACAAACACAGACCGGATAGGCCAGGCTGTGGCACTGCAGACACAAGCTGCATGGGTCCGGTTGCAGCCAATTCCTTAATGCAACCTATCATCGAACTACTATTAATCACACAGTTCCTCCCTCTAGGCCAATCAAAGGCACCAGGGTTAATTGACCAGAGCCTCTTTTAGTTGGGCCACAACCCTGTGATGACAGGCAGATATTGTCCAGTTCCCCTTCTTTTCACATGATGCGCCTATCCTACCACCGCTCCGAAAGCAATTAACATTCCTTGCCCTGATATGTCTGCCACTGTCTCCACAGCAGGAATGTGTGAGTACTTCTCTGTGATAAGGGTGTCTAGAAATAAACACTGCAGGGGCCAGTCAGTTCTGAGATCCTGGCGATTCAGCCTTATCCTTGATTTAGGGCTTCTCCAGTTCATACCCCCAGTCCAATCTTTGTTTTTGGTACTACTGAGGTGTGAGCCAAGGAGGTATCCGAGGGAATGGTTAATTGCTCATTGGCAACCACAAGAGACCCAAAATCTCCGTAGAAGGAGTTGATGGGATGACCAACAACACTGTTCTGCTCAGAAGTGAAATGGATGAAAAAATGCTGCATGAACGACACTCCTGTTAAAGAGTTTTAAAGGTCTGGGCTTGTCTCTGACAACTGATTAAACCACGGCTGACAGTAATATCAGCCTTGTTTAAAAAATCATTCAGAGTTCTGCTGAGTGTAGGAGGCACTGACTCAGGCAGACCAAAAGTCCTGTTATATGACTAATTTTTAGTGAATAACTTCCCATTTTAAGCACCCTGAGAGTAGATAAAGATTAATTAAACTATCCAAAACCAAAGTGGCTGTATATTTTGAGTGGCCAGATTCAGAATTATTATTTCATACTCGTACTAGCCCCCGTCGTTCATAAAAGTGGATATATTTATAGCAATTTCTAAATGAAGTATTGCTCATATACAGAAGCTGCCTTCTCAAGTATTATTTTTGTATGCGTCCCCCTCTCAGGCTTGGTTTCAAGGGGAGTGAGAGGGACAAAAAAAAACTGCTGTCTATAGCTGCCAAGGAGATATTGCTCATTGAGGTGGTGGTCTGGCCAAGTCCTCCCTGTTCCTTTGGGAGGAAAAAACAAAGCATAATCATTCACTTGTTCTATTTGTCATTTAATGTAAAACACATTACTGTGTAAATGTGATTAATATATCCCTTAGAAAAATACTTTCCGCTGCAGTATAATAATTAATCAGGCGTGAATGAACAAGATCCTATCGACTCCTCCGTCAGACTCCTGTTAAGCGCTATTGCTTACAGTGAGTGACAGTATCATAAATATCCTCTCCCAATAGGGGCTGACTGCAAAGTATGCAACAAACATTACAATGCTAATGCTGAAGTAATCGCTTTCGGACAACAAGTCAGCTACAAGGTTTAGAAATCGAGATAATGTGCAAACAGTACAATCAATGCTGCTATGTGATTTGGGAGAAAGAAATGGCCCAACATTTATTTTTAATTTTTTTATTTTTATTAAAGTTTTACGCAATTACAATAGATGATACACACTATATGGACAAAAGTATTGGGACACCTGGCCATTACACCCACAGGAACTTTTATGGCATCCCATTCTAAATCCATAGGCATCAGTATGCCCCCCCCTCCCTTTGCAGCTATAACAGCTGCCACTCTTCTGGGAAGGCTTTGCACAAGATTTTGTGGCGTGTCTGTGGGAATTTTTGCCCATTCATCCGGAAGAACATTTGTGAGGTCATACATATACATACCAAGACTTTCTGGACAGTTCTATCCTTCCAAGTTTGTGGCAACAGTTTGGGGAAGCCCCTTTTCTGTTCCAGCATGACTGTGCCCCAGTGCACAAAGCAAGGTCCATAAAGACATGGTTGGGTGAGTTGGTGTGGAAGAACTTGACTGGCTCACACAGAGCCCTGACCTCAACCCCATCAAACACCTTTGGGATGAACTAGAACAGAGACTGCAAGACAGGCCTTTGTGTCCAACATCAGTGCCTGACCTCACAAATGCTCTTCCGGATGAATGGGCAAAAATTCCCACAGACACGCTCCAAAATCTTGTGCAAAGCCTTCCCAGAAGAGTGGCAGCTGTTACAGCTGCAAGGGGGGGGGGACCAACTCTATTGATGCCTATGGATTTAGAATGGGATGTCATAAAAGTTGCTGTGGGTGTAATGGCCAGGTGTCCCAATACTTTTGTCCATATAATTCACAGCACAGTAGGTTAAGTTTAACTCCAAAATACAAAGCAATGTCATGAAAAATAATGCATACAAGGATGTGACATATAGAATGAAGGTTAAGAGTACTGACTGAATATTAAGATTTTTCATTATTGTAACTACCAACACTCTATCAGAAAAAACACTAATTCACTTGTAAAACAAATTGAAAAAAGTTTGCAAAGCACTCACACCATTCACACACGTACACAGAAAACAGTAAATCTAAGTCACTTTAGTATGGTTTTGTATTGTGGGGGGAAAATCGTAGAACATGAAATAAACCCCAAAAATCCCACACACATACAGCCAGGGTGGAGACTTGAACCCTGGTCCCAGAGGAGTGAAGCAACAGTGCTAAATACTGTGCCATGGTTCTATGATACTGGACAGAGAAATTTCTCCTCACAGGAATCAATAAAGTTCAAAGTAATCCTATTCTGTCATCCTACAACTTCCAGTTATCATACATGTTTTTCACTGTAAAAGTATAAACAAACAAATGGCATTGTTTCCAAAGCAGAATGCGTATAGGAGCTGACATCACTTGACCAATGTGAATTGTATTTGGTATTTCAGGTTAACCATTTGAATGTGCTATCCAGCTGCTGTGCCCCACAGAAGCAGCCACAGAGGTTAAAAGCTTCTTAGCTTTTGACTGTCAACAAGCTGACAACATGTTGGCAAGCCGCGGCCAGGCACGCGACTTATAGGTTGAAATCAGTTAGATGACACAGACTGGAGACTCTCGGACGCCACATACCAAGTATCACACATTGCTACCCATTAGCATTAACACTGCTTGTATCTAAAATTACAAATGGTGACTTGTAAAACCATATAGATCCATAACATGCCAGCCGATGAATCCTGAAATGGGGTGTTGGAATGCTTGATAATTTATAAACCATGCACCTGGCACAGACAGCTTCACACTAAATGCGGTGCTTGTGCAGGAAAAAACAAGTCAGTATTCAGAAAAGCAGTCCCTTGCACAGCAGGGAAACAGTGAAACACTTGCATAGATTGCTGTTTGCAGAACAAAACAAGCACTGTGATAGTTTTATCTTGACATGCTGCAAATCATGCAGGCTTAATGGGAATCAAGATCTAAATGCAATAAAAATGGGGCTTAATGCAAAGCGTGAATATGAGTAGAGACAACATAGACTACAAAAGCTCCCTCCAAATGATACATTTTCAGAGCCAAAAACCATGACTTGAGGAAAACAAATACTACAGAAATTGAATGACTTATGCAGACGACTGAAGTTACATTTTAATTTAACTCATTTATCTGATGCTTTTATCCAAAGTAAATTACTGTAGAGCAGGGGTGTCAAACTCCAGTCCTGGAGGGTTGGAGCCCTGTGTAAAACTTCCCTCTTCCTTTAAAAAAAGATACAAGACAGAACACAATGACATGGACTCCAGTAAAATGGCACTTCTTTTGGACTCACCTGGACAAATTTCTTTTATAACCATAAGTGTTCTAAGACAGACTGTGTAACGATACCTAATACACTGCCTGGAATTTAAAGATTACCATCTGTACAAGAGCACGCCAGCTGGCCATTGTAGGCCTGCAGTAGCATTTGGGGGGTTCCCCGAGAAAGAGTTAAACTGCGCTCTTCTCTGTGATACTGAGTGACAGGCCGATTGGTCTGCTGACAGGGAGAGGGGCTTCTCAGATGTGGCTCTCTGGTTTCACGTGTGTTCAAAGGCTGAAGAGAGGAATGTCCAGCACACTCCCTCGTGATCTTTCCTTCAACACTGCAATTTCCATATCGCTTACAGGCCACCGGTCTTTCCATGGTTTGCTGCAAATTTGCTAAGGCAAAACCCTTAGGCAAATTCTGTTTCCATTGCTTAATAACACATTCTGTAATGTTTTGTAGACTTGCATAATTCTATTAAGAATTAAGAATAAAGAATTACAATTAAAGTTAAATATTATCCTGACAGTGTTGACAACCAGAAGTGTTAGACTATAGCAAACAGCTTATACCAGACCTCCTGTTTACACCTGGCACAAAAGAGTGTTTGATCAGATTTCTCAAGAAAATTTTCATAGATCTAGTAGTGCTGAGCAGGGGTAAGTGCATGATAATGCCTCTGAATAGTCAGATTGAGGATACATGCAGAACACGAAGAGCAGCTATTGTGTTTCACTGAAGATGAGTCACTAAAACCATTAACAATTCCTTGTTTCATAATAAAGTATCTGCAGAATGCCATAAGCATACCAATTTAAATTGTATCTACTTGTAATCAATATCAATACAAATCTAAGAAATACTTTTATGACATTTAATTGATAACAGATAATTATTCATTATTGTTCCTAATATTAGTTCTTCCAATACTGAAACACAGGTGTCTCTTGTTTTGACAATAATCACTGTGTGTGACTCTCACTAAAGACCAAGTGATTCACGGACTCACTCAATTTGCGCCAAGCTTAAAGCTCTGTTCAGCCATACTTCTGGCATCGGTGGGGTGACCCTTTCAGATCAAATACCAACATATATCATGTTCTCCGTAGGTCAACATCTTTATGCCTACATTAAAAAGTAGTCCCACAAATAGATAATTTATGATCCGCAGGACAAATAAAAATCACAAAATAACTAGAATACACTACACTGATTAAATCATCCAATTAAAGTCAAAGTAAAATACTTAAAATAAGAGAAATGACTAACTCTTGGAGCGCAGCATCATACGTGTCTTTTGAAAATGATTATACAATAATACACTTCATCTTGATTTTGGCCCCTATGGTGTGACCTGAAAGTCAACCCTGTACAAAACATTTATTCATCCAGAGGCCCTAAAAAGAACATGGCTCCCACTGCAAGACAACCACTTAAAACACAATTTCATTTTAAATAGGATAAATGTTTAAGAGAGTCTTATGCTGGAGCAAAACAAACTTTGATAAGTTTTCTATATGAGGAAATTGATTGCAAAGTAATAATGTCAGCTGACTGTATAAGCTGAAGTAGAGTCCTATATGCAGCATTATTTACTATATGGCCATGATTACAAACAGTATTACGCCAGTACTCATTCAAATAAATACCAGCTGCTCTTAAGTTCTCCAGCCAGTCAAAACAAAACATCATCTCACTCAGGAGAACATCTAAGGAGTCAGAGGCTCTGAACCAGGTGCTGGAGTCAGTGAGGAGCTATACATAGCTCAGGCTCTGTAGATATGTGTGTTATGCCTCTGGTTATATTCACTTACCCCAACAGTTCCAGAATTAGAATCTTAATAACAAGATTATAATAAGTATTTTGCTCCTCCCCATTTACCTACATAACAGAAAGTGTTGGTACGAGCTCCATTTAAACCATCATTGTTCTTACTTATTACAGTATGTATATTCCTTCTGTAATTGGTTTGTTAGCAAGAAGGTTTAACACATTATAGCAGGGGTTCCCATCCTTTTGACATCCACAGATCAGTTTATGTCACACAAAAATTGTATTTGACCAGTAAACCTACAAACTGATAACACCTGCTGTTCGGGGGGTATGAAAATACTGGACAAATTGTGCATTTTCGTAGATCATGGCCTTTCCTTTTTCAGTATGGGACAGTCCCACACTATACAGGATGGGTGGCAAATTTATCCCCAGTGTTCAGAGGCCCGGTGGAATATTAGCTACAGACCCGAACTGGACCACTGACTTGGATGTAGGAACCCCTAGTACCCTTCTGTACTACAGTTTGTAGTGGAATTAAGTACTGTTATTGTCTGGCACAAGGGAGAGTGTTAAACAGCTATTCATTCAGAGGTCCTGAACAAAACATGACCCCTTTCACTTTAATCTTTTAATGGAAGACAGTTCAAACTAAACAGTATTTTTATCTAAACGTTGATTAATACTGCCATATTAGATGGGCTCCAGAATCGTTTCCTGTATTTGACTACTCTTTGGTTCTCTTGTAAACCATTTATTCTAAATCAGTGGTGGACTTTAACAGCCATACTGTATCAATTCACATTTCAAAACATACTCAAGTGAAATAACACACTGAAGAGAATTTGGAAATGGCTACAATTCTTACATCATTGCCAGTGATTTCTCCATCACCGATGTAGTACAAAAATTGAGGGTTTTTCTTAATCACTGTGATGGCAAGACAGAGAACTAAACGCACCTGACACAAAAAAGAGCCCAAAACAGGTTCTGACAGACTTGCGCAGAAGAACAGCCCTTGGACCCCGCACAGCAGGTTAAATTTGATTTCCTGTAAATTGTTCCTATGGTGATGCGGGCAGAATGCCTTTACAGTGACACCAGGTTCTACAAACTCTCAAGTTCAGCTGTTCACAGTAGGCGCAGTCGTGCACTAGCAGGAACCGCAAGGTTCTTCATTCAAAGATTTAACACACTTTAAAACCAGACACATTTTCCACTGCCTAGACACACAGCACTGCTCAGTTAAAGGTAAAAACTTCCTGAATAGTAAAGAATCTTGATCTTGGGCTTTTTTTTTGGTCGAACTTCATTGTCCCTGTAGGGAAATTTGGCTTGGGTATAGTTGCTTTATACAAAACACATTATAGAACATCTCCACAGTTCCACATTATTTAAGACTGATTAAAATGATTTTGATCATTTTTTATCTGATTTTCAAAGCGTCGATGCCTGTACACACCGTAAACAAGAAATACACATAATGTCTGGAAGCCACACTGCATGCCTGTGCAGCAAATTCAATGCCAAGCCCTCCAAAGTCACATGGCGCATGAAATGTGATGAGTGACAACAAAGTTGATAACTCTTCAGTGGGAAAAGTATTGACAACTGCAAAACAGTGAAGAAAGAACGTAGATGGAAAAGAACCATGAAAGAAAGAAAAACAATTACAGCCAACAGACTGAGGAACAAAGCCCATACTTACGTGAATTTGCATCTTGCCACCTGTTATACGAACCATCAGCACACAACACAGAAACACTATATTTCATGTTGTGACATACCAAAGCATTTGCAGACCACAGGATTAATGGGCTGCAACTTTAAATGACACATACATGTGACATTTCTTTTCAGCTTAGATCTACCCTTCACACATCCTTTATATGTTTCACAAAAATATAAAAAAAAGAAAAACCGAATAACTGCAATTATATAACGTTTTTTCAGAAGATCTGATCAGGAGCCGTCAGAACAGAGCCAAATCCAGAAGTCGGCTCACCATGGTTTAAGGCTACATGTAAACATTTGAAGCTCTACTGCATGTGGACCTTAGCTGGGATGCAGGCAATATCCTGAGATTTTTGATCCCTTGAAACTATGACCAAAAATTTATATCACGGTATTTTTGAAAGTTATATCGGCTTCACGGTATACAACGGTATTTTTTTTTAAAGTATGACTGGGCGTTTACCACATTTTACAGGATTTTACAGGATAGATTTTTGTTTTACGTTTCTGCATTGCTCCCACATTAACTATATTATTTTATTATTAGCCATTGCACCTATCCACTATATTTATGATAACATACAGCTAATGTGTTTGTTGGCTAACTGCTTATAGATAAATGGCTAATGTTAAGGCGTGCGCCGGCCAAATTAACATTTTTGATAAGTGTTTAATAGTTCAGTTTTGCTGGAACGTGACCTCGTGAAATTTCTCATAAAGACTGGGATGTCGGTCTTTAAGATGCTTCGCCAAGTTTGATGTGTTACTTGACTTCGTCGCCACAACTTTGTAGCACTGTTTGCATAGAGGCTTATCGACACCCTTAGCCTTTCCATGCTCGTCTGCAAAATACTTCCAAACAGCACATTTGCATTTCTTTTCTTTTTTTGACTAAAGCAGCTTGCGAAGTGTCTTCAACTACAGCATATGTCATGTTCGGCCAACTCGGTATGTGTGTGTTAACCAGCGCAAATACATTCAGCGGCTATTGAGAGGAGGGGATGTGCGAGTGTGTGCATGCGTGCCTGTGCTGTAATGGTGCTGTGTGAAGTGTGGCGAATGAGGTGGAAACCTCACTGTTGGTATCAATAATGGTGAAAATCAGTATCTAATCAGATACTAATTTTTTATATCGATTAGTATCTCAGAATCGATTTTTTGACAACCCCAGTGTCTCAGTATTTTCAACTCCAGCGTCAGCTATATCTTCTGTTTCTGATCTTTCGCGGTACACTTTTAGATAGATAGATAGCCTTTATTGTCTTATAAGGACATTTGTTTTCACAGTCTGATCACTACAAACAAGTACATTACAGGCCTCTGCCATGTTAAACATATTACACCCAAATACACAGAATGCACACATGAACATATACATACGATATACATCCAATTAGAAGCGGGGATTAGATGGGTACAAGATTAATGTGTTAAGTGTAGCTATGGCAGTAGGAACAAAACTCTTGTCAGAGTTTAGCTTTAGCGGTGCAGCAGTGAAAAAGGTCCCCCCTTAAACAGTTTCCAGCTGCGCCACTTTCCGAACATTGTGTAGACTATTTAAACCGGTATTGCGGTATAAGAAAAATTCATATCATAACAATAATAAAAAACGGTTTTCGGTATGAACTGATATACCACCCAACACTACTTGAAACTATAACATGAAATAAAGTGAATTTTAAATAGCAAACTGTTTCTACAGTTTGTTTTAAGGAATAACTAAATAAAATGTTTTGAAGGGCTTAGCCAATTTGGCAACAAACATTCTAAAAACAATTCATACACTAATGAATAAGGGTTTAACGTTACACAAAATTCACCACTTGGTACAAACCTGTTTTAGGTTCATGCTTCGGTGCAATTTCATTACAGCAGGGAAAACAGAATTTGTTTTGAAATTATTATTAAAACTGCAATCACAAACACAATAAGGAATAGTTGTAAACCAAAGGCAATGCATCTATCGACATGTCTGAATAACAGAACCTAAGAAACACTTATTTCTGCATTATAAAAATATATATGTAAAATAAATTAAAAATCAACAATATAACATTATAACAATCACAATGAACTAAATCCCGTCTAAATCCCACATTGTCTACTACCGAGCAGTGGGGTAAGCTTCTTATAGGCACCCCCATGTCCATGCCCCCAACCCAGGTCCATAAATGAAATGAATTTTGAAGGAGGGTCCAGCAAATTTCGAGGCAGGTTTAAACTCCTTATTTACTACTTGGCTATATGCCAGGTGGAGAGCAAACAAATTTTTGGGGGGTCAAAGCTGTAATTTTACTACATGGCTACATGCCTGCCCTGACTCTGACATTTAACAGCTAAATGTTACAGATATACTATGTATCTTTGTGAAATATCCTAAAGGTATACAATATTAACTTTAGCCTTGTCATAAAAAAATAATTACAATTGAACACTCTGAGTAAGACAGATTTGCCAGCCAGACAAACGCTATGTATATTGTTTGGTTTCTGGCAGTTCATAATGCAATATAACATGCTACGGTAATTTAAACCAAATGATCAATAGCCTGCTGATCCTCCCCACAAACCGGCCCATCAACCCACCATGGATACGCTTGTTTCTGTTGGCCCTAGGGAGGCTGCACAGGCTCCACTACCTTTAGTTCCGCTAGTGCTATCGAGTATGATTGCATATTTGTAGCTACAGTCTTAGTTACTTTCTTTTAAAACCGGTCTGAATTTCCTGGCAAAAGCATCTTAGATGCCAAAGGGAAGACTATTTTGCAGAGGCTGTTTCTGCCTTGCTGAGATTTTACACACAGATGATCTCATTTCAAATGAGTTAGCATACTGGATGCGTTTACAGCAACATATCCGAGTTTGGTAAAATAACGCTGATAGCTTTAGTCTTATCAATTACTCTCTCTCCAATTCTGGTGTAAATTATTGAGAAACTAAAATGTTCCCAGACCGCTGATTATGACTGACTGTAATCAGCATTAGCCATAAACAACTCAGCACCACATGTAACAAAATGTTTTCCATGCTATACTTTTACCAGTGAATTTAGGTTGTGCCCATGTCAAGCACTGTATTCAATTGTTTCATTGTATGTACCGGACTGAAAATAATGTACTGAATAGAACACAACGAATACGTGTATCATTATATCCCACTAATGAACCAATTAGAGATTACATATACTTATTCTTACATTAAATATTTCACGAACGTTATATCCAAAACAAGTGATGATAATTTACAGCTTCACCCCTTTAATAGCTCACACAGCTGAATCTGTGCCTTGCTTGTGGGTACAAAAGCAGATCCTCTCCTGACATGGCAATCTGCAGTGTTTTGGCCATCATTAGAGTTCTTTCGCAAGCAGTCATTAGTGAGAAGTATTTAAGGAAAATGAAATACCCTGCTGTATAAGCCATTTTTGAAATGCTGGATCTTTAATAGCCAAGCCTGAATGTGAAAAGCATGTGTACTCCTCCAACAGAAATAAATCGGTTTCCAAACATTTTAAAGCGTCAGTCGTATAACAATGTCCGACCAACCACAAATGCTTTCTAACCAAAGATAATCGGGTATTGTGGTTTTGTGGTAACAGCTGAAATGTGCTTTTCATCCGTTTTTTCTGAGGGTGAAACTGTAAGCCACAGCTCATCTTAAGGACATACAAACAACTATTTCAGAATCTATAAAGTACTTCTACAAAAGTATTGAGGAGTCAAAATCACTATCCCTTCAGCAGGGTATGTCACAGATCGGCATCATCACTAAACTGTACGCCATTAAATTCAATAAATTAGCTACAGTGTAAAGTGTGAATAAAAACAATGCGCTCTCGATAAAAGCCCAAAAAAGCTGTTAAGAACTCCAGGTGCTTGCCATGTAGCTGTTGGCAGTTTAACAAACAGATTAGCCCAGTTGCTGTTCTGTGTCAACACGGCAATGAACACTGCTCAATGTCTACATGCTCAGACATCAGGTAGCAAAGCTGTGAACGCAGTTTTCCGCAAAGTGATACAATCCTTGGCTCAAGCCACAAGGCAGCCAAGACAGTTTAGAACTGCAGGAGTGTTGAGGAGGTGCTTCTTGTGATATTTCTAAATTGGTTTTACAAGGGTCATCTGGTGCCTTGAGAAGTTCTGTCCAATGTTCCATAAAGTACTGTGTTTTGCTTATTTATTATTTTTATAGACAAATACCGTTACCGTTTGCCCATGTGCACAAACAGTGGCTTTCTAAACAATCTATAATGGTTAAACTCATGCGTCATAACTTTCATCACCCTGAAAGACATTAACATAAAGCAGGATAAAACTGCATTGCCTGTAATGACGTATGTAGTGATATTCTGTAAAACCAGGAGATCTTAAGAGGTTGCAATGCTTTCAAGCCATGTACATAGTTTTCCCCACCATGAAATACCCAGCACATGAAAGAACTATTATCAGAACAACTAGTTTTCACAAGGAAGGTACAGATTACTTTTAATCACTGTCAGCACTGGCAGATACAAAAAGATTGTTTTCACAAACAAAGTCGCAAAAAACATGCGTGGGAAATTCAGTGTTTGTTACAGTGAAAAAATTCCTTCTCTCAAAACTCTGTACAATAAAGCTGATACCTAAAATCGAGCTGTTATAGTTTCATGGTAACTCAGATTTTATTTTCGTTTGGCTTTCAGTACTTAATCAAATAGACAGGATAGTTCTTCCTTCCCACACTAGTCTCCAACAAAAATGATGGCCATTTAGTGAACAAAAAGCCAAAATTTCTGTGGAATATTACAGCTTATAGCTATTTAATAATATGTATTTTACACATATCTACTGGAATATCAATGCAACATTAACAATGCATACTTTTCCATGTGTGCCAAAAAGATCAGCACACCAGCTACATTATATGTGCATTATTATATATATATGTAACCATGGCATATTATATGAACAAAAAATACATTCAAAAAATATTTTTATGTTTTTTTTGTACTTGTTTATATTTCCTGTATCATGAGGCACTGGCACACACATGCCACTCCTTTCTTGCCTCTGGATGCGAGAAGACTAAATGGTTAGAAAATGTTTGCTGTGGGTTTTCCAGACATTTAACTATCATCTGCAGCACACATTAAACACAGAAGTGTATTAAGGTCGAGAGACATAACTGAGCAAGAACTGAGCAACACGAACCCCAGCAAAGCCAGAGAACTTTCTCTGTGAGCCGTGGCAACAATGCTTGTAAGGTAAGGTTAAGCCCACGAGGACTTTACAACTCTGATCCTGTTGTTCAAGCCACAAAGGAGTTTTCCCTCCCAACCAAAAGGGAGTTGTTTCACGATTGTTATCTTTCCTATGGCATGTTTTCGTTATGACACCCCAACTCCCCAGTGCAAGATCAAAGGCAATCACCTCACCGCCAAATGAAAAATGGACTAGGTGACCTGAAGCCAGCAGCTGAATGTAAGAGGCACCAGAGTACAATACCTACCGGTACATTTTAAACACTTTCACTTCACAACTGACAATGTGGTTGTTTAAATCAGTCAATCAAGGCAAAGCAGAACCTTACGGCCTCTATCCTACACACCACGTTCATTTTGCACGACAGTACTGTCATCGCACAGCACATTCCACTACCTAACTAATAAACAACCAGGTACATCGAAAGTAAACTCCGTTAAAGAGAAATATTTAATATAAATACATTTCAAATAATGTTGGGGGGGAGGGGGAAGTGTAGTATTGCTCTGGAGTGTACTTACTGCTGCAATTTTTTTTCAAATAAATAAAAAGACATTTGAAAGAAAGAAAATAAAGTTAATCTTATATGCCAGTGTCAAATACATCAATTAGTTAGATTTTTGGGAAACAGACTTTTGGGAAATCTCATATCAATATCAATATCATATCAATATCAAATTAATAAATAAATATGTAAATTTGGGGGCTTAAACCAAAACAGGCTATGAATAATTTCAGGATAAACCTAGAGATTTTTCTGTATTGATATGGAACCTTAAAATAATTTTTTTAAATTATTTTAAATGTGAATGGAATATATTTTTATCTTCAAATTTTTAGTTGGCAGAAAATGCACATATAATTCCAATTACTATTTGTTCATGAATAAAGTGTTAAAAATACACTAAAAAATTACAATAAAACTTGATAAAAAAAATGAGAAGCAGAATGAGTAAATCCTTGATGTCTTAGATTTAAGAAATAAAATAACTCAGTCTTGAATCTGAACTACTCCTTTTAGTTTTAAACAATTCAAGACCAAACTACCCTAACTATCTGACGGACAAAAAAAGCTTCACTTGGCCAGTTCACGATTATGGAAGAAAACAAAAAAAAACGTATGAGTTAATCAGAGAATCAGTAATGAACGTAAGAATAAATTGAAATACACACACTTTACCAGCATTGACATTACCAGCATTTCATTAAAATAAATCAAACCATATCTCATAAATTACAGGTCAAGCAAAAATATTATTTGTTGTTTTAAAAATAGAAACCGTGGATGGTAATTCCATAAATGGACAACAGTACCTTTTTTCCTTTTGGGGCATCTATATATATATAGCATTTCTATGGGAATAATTGAAGGCGACGGATATTGTTTCAGCTTTGTTGCTATCATGTTATGCATGAAATGCAATGGCTTTAGAGCAGACTACCGAAAAATCATTGAGAAACAAATAACATGGTTTATATGACTTAAAAATATAAAATATGGAGGCTGACATACTTTAGAGAGAACAGAAATTAAAATGATGCCTTAAAAGTCAAATATACAATAAATACATTTGAATATTAGAGAACATTTTAAAATATTGATTAAACTACATTTATAATTGTCCATTTTAAATGCAATAAAAATGCACTAGTAATAATAACATTTTGGTGTGCAATGGTGGCTCAATACCTGTTAACTTTTATACTGTGTTCACATAATTAATATTAAAATTACTTTTTTGGAATTATTTCTTTTAGAAAATATTCCTAAGATTATATATTTTTGTTTCTGGTAATATTCTGAAACTCCAATTTGTTTAGCTTTTAAAACGGGACACATGAAAACTTATCATTTACACTTTTAAACCTGTACTTATGAGGACTCTACATAATATACTTTTCAAACATTACAGACAAAATCCAAAGAGGCTCCAACACTATATGCCTAATGGCAGAGATTTTTTTTCCCCACATACAAATGCGTGTAAATAGTGGGAGTTTACTCATGAGCCTCAATCATATTTGTAGCAGTTCAAATGGAATCTAGAAGGAGGCCAAATTTATCAAATCCATCTGTTTATCACACGTAAAATAGCAACTTCTCCAGTCTCACAAATTTAAAATATCGGTTTCAGGGTGGGTGAAAAATATAATTACAAGAGTTATACGAAGGGCATTCTTTTCATGAAAGAAAATTTTGCGATAGTTTATTATTTGTAATTGTATGAATATGTATTTATAAGAAAAAACACAGTATCTAATATAATAGTATGAAACATTCAATAATCTGCTTCATCAAGGCCAAAGCAAAACTTGATTGCATTGGGTTGCTTAACATTTCATGCAAAGGTTACAGTAAACAGTGCATTGTGACTTCATATAAGGGCTCAAAATATCAAGTTCTTATTCAGGTATTAGGGTCATTATCCAAGTCATTATTTACAATGTACCTTTATTCAGAACATAAATGAAACTTAGTTATAACAATTCATACTTTTTTGTTAAAAATAATTCAGTAAAGACAACTCAGTAAAGCACTCACTGATTAATATTGACACTTTCAAGCAGACTTAGTTTCAGCATGTAGTTATCACAAATTTTATAAAATTACTATTTTACATTATTATTCTAAAATTTGACAAGGTAGCATCTTAAAGAGAGACAGAAAGGTGTCTTTTCGCAACAAAATAACAGACCACATTTGAATACTTCCAGTCAAGTTCACAGTGAAGTATTTCAGTCACGGCCTTGCACACCCTTTAACTTGACCAGGACGGAAAGTTATGAAGCTTCTGAAAATATATTGTACAGTTTAATCTACCAACCTCTAAAGACACTCTTAAACTGTTTTTTCCTTAAAATGACTGCAAAATCAATTTGCTGTCAAAATTTGAATTTTTCATGCGTTTTTATGTAGACCAGAGACTTCATAAACAAACCCATACACAAAATACAGTGCCATTCAATGCCTAAAACAGATTCACAAAAATGAATTTGCATGATCAAAAAACCTTGTTATGTATATGAACCAGTCATTTCACTTGCAAATACCTTTTCCAGTAACATTTACAGATACTCTACTCACCTTTGTGAGGGCTCACTAACAATATTCACTCCTGGGAGCCCCCCTGGAGTTTGTCCAGGGAGTTTGTTTTGTCCATTTTTGAGACTCTCGACATGGCCCTCAAAAATACCCTTCTCCCAGGCTGGCTTCATGATGGAAAAAATCCACGTCCACCTCTATAACGAACGGATCCAAAATGACAACTAAAAAGCACTTTCCGAGCAAGAAGGCACACAGAACCAGCCTTGAGGGAATCCCCCACTGCAATCAGACAAAGAGGGGAAGAGCCAGCTTGTAGCGGGCAAGTTTGGCTAACTTTGTTCCTCAGTGCAGGACCAACAGCAGTACATGCCAAAAGCCCCCCTCCCCCCTCCACTTTCCTCTTTCCAAATTAGAAAATAAAGGGCAAGGACGCAGGAGGACCCCTTCAAAGGAGACTGCACCAGGGGCTGAAAGAACATTTAAAGGAAAGGACAGGAAGGAGAGCAAAGGACACTTGACCAGTCGCAGTTGTGGGGGCCCACACACTGAGAGCAACGCTTACAGAAATCCCCATTAGCAGTCTCCCCACTGGGTCCGAGTCTGGTGAAACCTCTCAGTAGGTGTCTAAGCACTTTAACATCTGTATCAGTTAAAGAGTATCTTCAGAAAACTGCTTCAGATTATTACAATTTTGTGGTGGCCAGTTGTCTAATGCTGCTGTATCAGCAGCAACAGACTGGAGCAATTTCATAACATACCTTGTGAGAGCATGACAGCAACAGGCGGTGTGCCTTTAGCTCTGTAGCTGCAAATTTTTGAGTAAAAATATTTCTAAAGAATTCTCGCTGACATATACCTGCTTTTAAATGAATAGAAATGAATCATTATTTTTTAATTCCCGAAGAAACAAAACAGACTAGATTGCTAGCCTGAATATATTTTGAACCTTTCACGCTTATCATTTACTGTTTTTTCCATCCACTACGTCAACAGTCATTCAAAACTAAAACGTAAATCGCTTTTATGCTCAAAAAGCCTTTTATGTTGGCAGTCGGGAACATGATCTCTATAATAATGAGTCTATTGCATTAATGCACCTTGAAAAATTCATCTTGTCATCTGTAGAACTGACAGTGCTCTCAATGTAAATTAAGCAACAACATCAGTAGGGTTCTCTAATAGACAAATCTGATTACAGAGTTAGAAACAAAATGGAAGACAAATTTAGGTATATTAACACAGTCTAGAGGATTTTGACAAACCAAATGCAAAACACAAGCACTGCTGGGATTATCCAAAAATATAGCACATCAGAAAAAATACATGTAATAAACTAGGGCACCTAAAGAGTTCATCCTATTACACAAACAGTGTGTTCTTAAGTCCCGGAAGGAGTTTGAATTCAGTTTGCCTCTGAAATCTTTCCCATCATTTGTTATAAAACTTTCCTCCAAAAATCATGTTCAACAAATTACATAACTAAAACAGTAATAGGAGACTAATAATGACCGATAGCGACTGACTGATAATGAAATGGCAATAAAAAAAATAAAATAATCCCAAGACCCCAAGCCCCTAGGTGAAACAAAGCTCTCAATGACAATCAACAGTATTTATTTTTGGCCCATACGTAAGAGGATACCATTAATATGACACATCTCAAGCCAAAATACACAGCACAAAACAAAATGTCCTCTTTATGACATAAACCTCAACGAATCAAAAATGCAGGATTCTATGTATGTTTAACTAAACTATGGCAATATTTTTTATACTGAAAATATAAATTGTAGCTCTCAGATTATTAGAGTTCTTGTGGCAATATTTTGTCTCATATAAAAGACATATCCTTTACGTAATGTGCTGGTTGTGTATCAGTCCCAGACCCTTCTTAATTACAATAAACCAAAAACACTAAAATCAACTCCAGCATGGCCACTGGCCACGTCATGTTGGCCAGACGCCTTTTTCTAAGTGTTAAGTTATAAAAGGCTCCCTATTCATAAGATCAGTTTTCCAGAAAATTCTTAGTACAGCTGGGAATGCCACTCAGGGCCACAGCCCCAGTCAGCCAGAAAAAAAGAGGCAGTGTTCATCTTACGACAGGTTTAAGCAGGCATGTGTGAAGCCATTACCAGGATTATCATTATGATTATATTAGTTTCATTTGTTCACTGACTGTAGTTGGAATGAATAGCTGTGTTTTCTCGGGTTTTTTTCTTGCAGTTATACATGTTTAACCCTGGGATGTTAATTCTATGGCCATGGTATTTATTGTCCCTTGCTTGCTGTCTTTCAGAATTCACTACAGGGTGTGATGATTTAACTAGTTTGTGTGGTCTTCTCTCAATGTCTTTGCCCTTGACACACTGTGCAGCATCACACGTGACCTCATAAAACTGGCTTAAAAAAGCCACAAGCTACCATAACACAAAATATAAATTCCACCACTGCAACATGAGTACCCGCTGCATAGGACAATTCACTGCCTCTGGTGTGTTTGAATATCTATTCAGCAGTGTATATGTTTTTTGTGGTTGTGGGGAGAAAATCCAAATATCGTTAGACCTTTTGTAATAAACAATGAAAGCTAAACTTGGCAAACCAACAGTGTACCAATAGGAGTGTAAAATAGAGATTTTTGATCAACAAAAATGCATTTTGACTAGTATTACTTAAAATTATTTTTATAAATTATTTAAAATTGATATTTAAAATGCATAGTAACATTTAAATATGAATGCATGCAAATTATTACAATTAAAAAATAAAATAAATGTAAACAAACATCACATTAATCAAAAATAATCTGCTCTCCGTACCAATACCCATTATATCAAAATTATGTGTACCATCAAGCAGTCTAATGGAGCCACACAAAACCTCAAAGATTTCAAATGTTCCCGCAATAGCTCAGGGAACTGACAAGTTTATTGGTCCTGACACAGAGGGTAGGGTCCAATACTCACACATGGCACCTGTTGGACGACAAATTAACTTGCACTCAGAGGTTTATAAACCCAGACAGATTTATGCGTAGTTTATGAAAGTAGCCTCACATGATTATAAACACATGATTGTAAATTCAGGGTAAGGGGCTGTTTTGAGATGGAGTAATAAGCAAGCAGATAGTGGATACACAAGGCAGGTCTGGCATAAATCCAATGACTGGCTAAAAAGAGTAGCCAGATTAGTACAGATGGAACCTTTAAATTGGATTTACAAGACAAAACCCCAATAAGTCACACAAAGGATTTTATATTTTTCAAGCTCTGCCTACAAGGTATATGTGACCCTCTCACTTCCATCCACAAAAGGCTGAATAAGTATGTGGCTGTCTTGTATTTGAAACTCACATACACATGTATGTTCTTCGATTACCTCTATTAAATAGAGTAAAAGTACGCTGGGTCTTGAAGACAAAGGTAATCTTTAAATATAAAATTATGTGAACTAACATAATATTAATCACAAGCACCACAATGAATAACAACAATGCTGGAAACACAAGCAGTGGCCTGCTGTGAAAAAATATTTCCAGTGTCCTTTTATCATTTGAGTCTAAAAGACCATCCAGTTCACAGTCAAGTAAAAAACAGTGCTCTCGAGTAATAGCTAAGAATAATAACAGGCTTCATCACCCACAAAAGCCTTGTGATACCTGCAGCTGGTGGTATTTTAATCCCCTGCAATATGTGCCACAGGCCACACACTCAGCACTACAGCCATGCACTATGCATCACCAACCTTCTCCCCCTGCTACAAAACTGTGTCCTTTTTTATTCACAAAATTATCTAATGAATATTATCTAAGTATTTTGGCCTTCTATACTTGACAGATTTCTTCAGCAGACAAACATTCTTTCTAAGTAGCTAGAAAACACCTCCAGTGACCTGATGCTTATCTAAGTCACACTGTTATCAGCATTCCTCAGCCATTACTACTGCTGCATTTGTTTTTAATGAGGCCTGTTGCCCTATTTTTAATTAATGCAATGACTCACAAAAGTATTTATAGCTTTGAAGGTCAGTAACACAGCACCTTAGGAAAAAGAATATTTCTAAGCAAAATAACAAAATACATTGTTTAATATATTAACACATTTTTGGGAAAAAAAAATCTAAAATATAATTTTCTGAGAAACATCAATTAAGTACTTGCACCAGCTGAAAACCAAAACTGTGTTCCAAAAATGTGAGGCAATTCATGGTGCATTAAAATGACAAAACATTAAATGGCAGCATTAAAAGTTATAATTTCAATGCAAGATACGTTTCTACATAAAACGATACAGTTTACCTCTGGGCTGAAACATTCAAAACCTTCAAACGAAGCAATGACCTTCATCAAAATCAAAATGATTTTATGAAGGCTCTTTTGGAACGCTTTGATTTTGAGCTTTACTGCCACCTATTGATGCAATACAAGATTTACCGGTAACAAATGCACCATCTTTCAAACCATTTATTAGAATGGTTTCACAATATAAATGTCCAGTCTTGCTGAAAACAATCAATAAAAATCCATTAAAATAGTTGCAAAAATTGTTTGCAATCTCATTTTGATACAAGACTATTTTATATATAAAGAATATTTTAACATCTAGAATGACAAAAATGATAAATCAGTATATTTGCCATAACCAAACAAAATATATATCCTGTTAGCCCAAATGACTGGAACTTCAATAGTACAGTATACATATTTTCCATTGTTCAACTACTAATTAGTATGTGGAATTACATGAACGTTTAATATCACTGTATTCTGTGGGAATGTACCCATAGTTTAATGTTCTGTGTTGCACAGGTTTCCTCCGACAGTACAAAGACATGCAGTTAGAGTTAGACTAGCTGTTGTCTCAAAATTGCGTGTAGGGTGTGAGTGTGTGCCCTGCGATGGACTGGCATCCCATTCAGGGTGCATCCCGGCCTTCTGCCTTAAGCCAGAATATATGGTTAGAAAGTGGATGGACGGATTGATGGATGGATGATCCTTCCCATAATTCTTTTACTTCTGTGGATCTTTGGCTGTTTTGTAACAAACAAAAAGGCGCATACTGACACCTGGTGTACTGAAGTATAGAGCAATACCCAAATCCTTTATTCCATATCTGTCATATTTGCTAGGCCACTTCAGGCAGTCCCACACACCTAAAGTCCTACACCGAATCCTCACAAAAAGTACATCAGGTCTACAGATTTGAACTGTTCATCTACAGCACTGGCAAACCATTCTAATACATGCTGGAAATCTCACCTCAATTCCCATACATATTCAAATATATCCTTCACTACAGCTAGACATCAAAAAACCTGTGGCCTGTACTACGAAGCGGGGTTACTGGCTTATCGGGGTAACTTGTCGGATTTAAGGTAGTCTGGGCAAAATGTAAGTGAACGAATATGAAGTCCATTTAGACTGTGGTACCTTAATTAAATCCGACAAGTTACCCCGATAAGACAGTAATCCCGTTTCGTAGTGCAGGCCACTGGAGTTCAGTTTATGCTGGAATACAGACTCCACAGAGGATCACCCAAGGAACCTAAACCACATCTGACCACTTCAAGAATAGTACACTTAAATTCTAACATGCATACACACAAACTCATTTCTGTTGTTTGTTAAATTGTCTCGTTAGAAAAACGTTTCACCAAAACTGTTATGTGCGGGTCCTTCTTCATGTAAACCATACAGCACCTCGGCTACTGAGGGGCAAACAGCTTAAGATTTGCCTTAAGTTGCAGTGTTCAGATGTGAATGTGATGTCGAGCTAAGCGGATATTTTGTAAGAAGGAAAAAAAAACATTAGTTTTTTTTTTTTTTAGGAAAAAAAGCGAGTTACCGTGTTACACAGTGATTTTTTAGTTAAAGGGGGTTGTGTGCGTTGATTTTGAGCACAAATGTTTCTGGGTAAGTTTTTAACCTGTAGTTCACTAATATTTCCCTACACGTTTGCAACTATAAAGCAATGAGCTGTAAGGAGAGAAGTTCTGGACTCTATACCATAATTCCGGTAATATTTACCTACAGTGAAGCATTTTTTGTGTAGTGGGGGGATCAATGAGCCCCATGGACGCGCTTGTACCCTTAAACAGCAGGGCAGTAGGCATCCCAGGTTTCAGGCATCTTGCTACTTAAAGTTTACACACGACGTTTTCCTACCTGGGGGGGCCGGACGCCGTTTTATCTCGTCGTCTTGGGTGAGACTGCCTTAAACCCCCTACGTTTGACGATACGGACACGCGGGAGAGCCCAAACGCCGCGGCCGGCGCGCGCCGTTCCCGCCGTCTGCTGCAAAGTAGTTCCGGTAGGTTTCCTACCGCCGGAGCGGATGAGCACAGACGCGGACGCACGGGGAACGTATGTGTATGTTCGTATTCACATGCGCGAGAAATAGGTAAGGCCCCTTATGATTAGAATTCACTTAAGGGTTACTCTCTTCAGTTTAAGCATCCTACTTCAAAGGCAGTATAGGTTTATGAGTGCATACACATCATCAGACGAATTAGAAAACGTCACAGGTACACAATCAGCTCTTTTCAAGTGAAGTTTGTTTTTATTCTAACAACATATAAGAAAAAACAACGTACGCAGCGCTATAACCAGTCATGTTCTTGTTACCTAAAACTGCAGAGAGCAAAGAGTAAAATACAAAACAAGAAAATAGAAAACGGCAAAACAGACACAAACCAGGAAATGCAAGATTACACTAGAAGGTAATTATGTATAAGAAATTAATAAAAAAAAGGGGAGGGGGCAATTAATTTAAAACCACAAATCAAATCTGAACATGCATGCCAGTTTAAAATGTTGGCAACAGCTACAGCTTTAAGGGAGGTCAGAATGAAATGAAAAGCAAATCGGAGGAGACTTCTCCATCCACCTTATGTGGTGCGCCGCATTAAAATACACCAGTCGCACAGTAATGAGCTAAGTCGGTTACCCAGATAGTGCCCTCTAAGAATACTTCAGGTTATTACCGGTTTGTTTTAGGTAAGGCCTCTTCTGTCCATTGCAAAGACTAATTCAGGCAATGGCAAGGGGTGCTTAACCTCTGGAACAAAGTCTACAGCCTGTTCTATTTCTGCTCTGCACTGAAACACCAAGAACATTCAAAACAGCAAGATATACAATTCCATATATATAAAAAAGATAAACAAAAGTTTTAAGTTGGGTGTAAATATGAAGTGAACATACAACTTTTTTTTCCTTTAACAGACTGCTGTGTTCAATTCTGTAGGCAATTCTTAGGTACAAATTTACCACCTGGCATTTAATCAACCTACCACCACTACTCTGTGGTTTAGGATTTAGTCATCACCCAGTTTTTTTTCCTTCAGCTGAATACTGAAAGAAAACAATTACTGAAGACGTATAGAAGGAGTGTGCCAGACAGCTGAAACAGTAGTACAGAAAGCCGGAAAGCTGGTAACAGTGCATGCAAGACGGGGGAGGGGGGGGCTTCTGCTCATCCGTGCGTGGTGTCGTCCTCCACAAAGTCTTTAGCCTGCTCCGCTGATATCACATCGATGTGGCTCACCTGCAAAGCAGCAAATCCGGCATGAATACATCCCACACGTGCACGCGTACACTCAGAGTCACAGTCAAAACGGTCAATTTTATCCCCCGCTGACCTTGTTCCGGAATTTCACCCCGTAGAACTTGTCTGCCGACTCCAGAAGCTCAGGCCTGAAGGTCGTCGTGATGAACTGCGCATGTCCAGCCAGCTCCACAATCATATCTGACAAAATAAAAGAAAAACCGAAGTGGACTTCAAAGGGGCCGGGAACATCAAATAGAATGCATTACACTGCAAATTTTAATGAACACCACCCATTATGAGCCAAAAAGCAAATCAGTGCACTTCCATTAACTCCATCAGGTCTGACAACTGAAAGGGGCAACTAATGGAAATAACGGCAGAGTGAATTACCAGACACGGCCTTCCTGTGCTGAGCATCCAAGGCCTGGTCGATTTCGTCAAACAGGTAGAAGGGCGCCGGGTCGCACTTCTGAATGGCAAAGATGAGGGCAAGAGCCACCAGGGATTTCTGTCCTCCTGACAGCTGCTGCATCTCTCTCATCTCACCTTGCTTCCCCGTGAAGGACACCTGCAGCACGGGCCGCGTGATAAAAGGTGAGCTGTTCATTACCATTACAGATTCCTCCACACTGAGTTTCTCAGTAAGACTTGGTATAAAGGGATAACTGGAAAGATGTACTGTTCTCACACAATGGTTCTGACTCATTTTTATGAGCCCATAAAAGCACAACAAAAGTGCAGATGGAGACTAAGTGAGAAATCTGGAGGCTGACTTTTCAGATACACAAAAAGAAATGTATCCAAGAGACAAAATGATTTCAACAGACAACTATGCACTGACAACTGTATGAGTTTCTAACAAAAGTTCAAAATCTGGGGCTAGTCTTACCCTAATTCCCACTCCAGTGAACTGGTCGACAGAGGGAACGCTGCTCTGGGACCCTGAACCCCTCTCGCTCTCCGCACCGCCCTCCCCCTCATCTTGTGATTGGTTCCCCTCGGCATCCCCTTTCTTCATCACTAGGGTGGCCTTGCCACCGGGTACAAGCTTCTGAAAGACCTCACTGAAGTTCTTTGACACCTGGGTTTCAGGGAGGGGGAGGAGCCAAGAATGTTAATACATACCAAACACTGACTCAACACTCAACCCAGCAACTGGACCTTATTATTGCACTCCACACTGAAAGATGCCACTCGCCTGTTTGAAGGTCAGCTGTATGGCTTCATACTTCCGTAGCTCTAGAACGTTCATCAGCTCCATGATGGACTTGTAGCCTCTGTCCAGCTCATCCTGCCTCTTGATCAGCTTCTCTTTTTGCTCTGAGAAGTTCACAAATTGGTCCAGGGCTTTCTTGTTCACGTGGCTGTACTTCTTCAGCTCTGTATTGCACTGCTCCAGCTTTCGGAACAGCTGAAATGACACAAGCGGCCCACAGGGGGCGTGAGCGAGCGCAGTGCGCGTTCCGGGAAGCTGTCCTGAGAGGCTCAGAGAAGAGTGCACCCCTCACCTGTTTGAGCGTGAGCGTCTGGTACTTCTCAAAGGCCTCCTGCGGCAGTGAGCCCAGCTCCCGGATCTTCTTCATGCACTCCTCCTTCTTCTTGAGCAACATCCCCTGCCGGTTGGTCATCTTCTCCAGCTCCTTAGTGTCGTGGTTAATGGCGTCGTTCTGCTCCTTCTCGATGTTCTTCCAGCGATCCATGCTCTTCATATGATCTTTGACCTCAATTTCCATCTTGTCAATGAGTCCATCCAGATCTGTGGACCAGGGGGTTACAGCATATTTAAGCCACATTAAAAACTACCCTGACCTGAATTTTCAAAAAAAAAAAAAAAAGGCAAGAAGTCACATTTAACCTCATCCCCAGCCTTCACCGAGATACAGTCTAGCACAATGCTAATGTTTGCATTTAAAATAAACCACCTTCTGAACGCGCCATGGTGTCCTTAATGCGTTTGTTGATCCCGTCCAGCTCTGACGTAGTGGCAGTGAGAACTGTCCCTCCCTCCGTCTCCCTGAGCTCATTCAGCTCCTGTGTGGAGGAGAGGCTGGGGGTCACAGATCACGCGCCTTTAAGAAATGCGACGTCGGCACGCACAGCAGACGCGGCCCACCTGTTCCACTTGGTCCAAACGCTTCCTGAGGTTCTCGTTCAGGTACGTCTCCACTCTGGTCATGATCCCCTCCAACTTGATTCTCTCATTCAGCAGTTGCCTGTTATCCTACATTGATGAAATAACAATCCTTTTTTAGTCGCATTTTACCGTATTTCCTGAAAATACCTAAGCGCTTGGTAAACAAGCCATATTAAGCATGATGACGTAGAGACACATCCGCAGCGGGCCGAAAAGCCCATGGACGCGAGCCGTGCTGCAGCCCTGAATGCTGAAACTTCAACTCTGAGTCACCACAGGGGGTGTTCTGGGGGCGGCACAATAAAATAATAATGATAAAAAAAAAAAAAAACAATAAAAATGAAGGAAGCACACCTGCTGCAGCTGCCGGATCTCATCGTTGAGGTCATCCACTCGCCGCTGGTCCTCCAAACTGAGCTGAGCCAGCAGGTCTGTCCCCAGCTCCGCTTTCAGGGACTCGCGCGTCGACTCCATGGCATGAAGGCTCGCCTCCAGGCTCTGCAAGCTCCGTTGCTGGATGGGGAATGGGAAGTATCCACAAGTTACAGTGAGCAATTAGCCAAAGCACAGCTACGAAATGTACTTACAATAGTATTGCACAACACCAGTACTCCAAAAGCATTGCATCACTTTTATACCATTAGATATCCAAACGTCAGGGTCGCTACCGAGCATGCTCAGACGTTGGCCTATAAAATCAGGCCGAAGCCGTCATGTGACCCTGTACAGCGAATGGCCTGTCACCTTGGGCATGAAGGTTTTCTCCGACTGCTGCCTCTTCTCCTTCAGCATCTTCATCTCGGACAGGATACTATCCCGCGAGGCCTTGAACTTCCTCTGCTGGGTCTCGATTTGCTGCATCTGGTTCATCAGCTGATCAATCTCATTGTTGATGCGTGGAGGTCGCTAAGGAATGCAGCGCCATATCCTGGAGGAATGGCTACCATGTGACACACTAGGGGGCGCTATGAGATTACTGTAATCTCCCAGCCCCTCATCCTTTCAGGCTAATATCCATGGGCTTAACACTGGCTCCCATGAGTCAGATGTCCTCTAGGTCTGTTGTGACCAATCCGATTGATGTACGTACACACACACACACACACACACACACACACACACACAGCGTACCAAAGGACACGACACAGGGTGTCCAATCAATCATCTGCTAATGGATGATGGTGCCGATGACTCACACGACAGGCTTTCTGACATCTGCTAATCTGCCATGCATGCTCCCGATCTGCTCAAGAAACAAATGCAGCCTTAAATCCCCTGGCCTCCCCGTCACACACAAACGCCATCGCAAAGCGAACAGTCGTGACAGTCACACACCGAGTGCCCCCCCGTAAGGAAGCGCTTGGGAAAGATATGTTCGATGTTGCGCCGCAGGTTCTCGTTCAGCTTGGCCTCCAGTTCACCCAGCTCCTCCTCAGCCTTCCTCATGTCCTTCTGCAGTTCCAGTCGGGACTTCCGGGTGTCGTAGTACCCCCCTGTGAGAGCCCCCCGATGGCTCACCTGGTCACCTGCATAGAAACCAGTCACATGATATGCATGCATGAACAACAGAAGTCCACTTCCTCCAGCAGTATACCAGCCTTTCGCAGAAGCACAGTCAGTGAGATGTGCTCCGATCTGAAGCTCTGGATGAATGCTATGTATCTATGCACCTATCTCTGCATTTTACATAATTGGTCATATTTTGCAAGGGCCTCTGTTAAGACACACCTTCCAGCGTGATGCAGTCCATGGTGAAAGCCCTGGCCAGCTGAGTGGACACCTCCATGCTGCGGCAAATCAGGGTTTTCCCAAAAACATGCTTAAACGCCTTGTCAAATTTGGGATTGTACCGCAACTTGCTGATCATTGGGATTGCATCCTGGAAAAATAAATAAGGCCAACATCATGAGTCATTCTTTAATAACTTGGCAAATCCAATAGAAGATTGGATTAACCCCAAATACCAAAGACGTGTGGTTGAATCACAGCCGCTGGAGGTTATTGGAATATGAAGTTCTGCAATAAGCGCATGCAGTCTGCTGCCAGGTAACGTCGTACCAGCAACCAATGAGAGAGAGACACTGCTGGTGCCATTAGGAGGTCATTAAAAGTGTCGCAATTTTAGCTGTGATAATGTAGAGGTGAGAACAACACAAATAGATTTTGTGTCTAAGGCCTGAAAACTTCTTGGGACACAAAATCCAGTAAGGTGTCCGAGAAAAACACAAGCATTATATATAAAACACACTACCTACTGAATCATGAAAACAGAGCAGAGCTGAATCTGCAGTAAACACTGAGAGGCGGCGCTTACGTTGGTCTCTGGGTAGGCCGTATCTCTGACGTCCAGCTTGCTGAGAGGAAGGAAGGTCACTTCCCCAGGGAGATTCATTTTGTTAAACTCCATCAGGATCTTGGTGCTGACCTCATCAGTTTCCACAATGTGGTAAAACAGCCTAAGGGAAATAAAATACAGCTTCAATACCCACACTGCATTCATTAATTATGACGGAAAAATGCACAGCTAGTCTTCACACTGGGTGTGGGGTGAGGGCAGGCCTACTCACCTGGTGCCGGCAGTCACTTCGACACAAGTGTAGAAAGCAGGCTCGCACTCAAAATTGTTCATCACGATGCCATGGTAACCGTTAATGACGTGCTGGTTGATGCCCTTCCTACGGAAGTGCTCCAGCACCTTGTTAATGCTGTCGATGCCATTCAGAATGGCCTGCCCAAAGAGGGAAAACAAGTCACTCACGCTTCTGCAAATGCCAATCATCAGGAGCGCCCCCACGAGGCGGCAGGAAGAACTGCGCCGACCTTTCCCGTGGCTGCCCGCAGAAGCTGCTGCTTCTTCTCCAAGTCCTCCCTCTTGGCTGCTAAGGCCTGCTGCTCTGCATTCTCCTCCCTCCACAGGTAGCTGTGGGGGTTGGGAGGATGGGGTGGGACAAGGCAGGGCTCAGAAACCGCACTCCCCCGGGCTTTAATCCACGATTCCCCACTGCCACATTGGTTTACATCTAGTACCTTCGTCACAGGTACCACGGGATGCTGAAAATATCCCACTTTTAACTTCAGCTGAGCCCGATGGGAAAAACACAGTCACACAGCCACCCGGGGCTCGTTTTACATACAACATGATTTTTTCCTGCATGGTCCCACGCGGCACACATTAAATGTCATGACACCGTAACAATGCGACATGAATACAGCCCGATATTAAAAAAAGAAAAAAACACCCTCCCACAAACTGGAAAAAAAAACATGCACAGCCTTTAAGAAAATGTCTTACTTTCTCTCGCTCTGAAGCTCATCCTTTTTGTTCTTCACCTCGTAATACTTCCTGTCCAGTTCTTCAACGCGAGTCTTCACCTCGTTTAAATCCTGATCCAGTTTCTAAAAGACACAAAGTATAAAGATCACTACACGTGCGAGAATTACCGCAGGCGGGTCGAGGGTCGGATGCTGCAGGGTTCAATCGAGTCTTCGGCAGCAGTTACCCCACAGCCAGACAAGTAAAATGTGACAGATGCTTTGAATGAAGGACGTTTCGTACAGTGTACTGCTCCAGGTTCCTCTCCTTGTTGGCCTCAGTGTCCTCCAGGTCCTTGTGGATGGCAGCTATCTGCCGTTTCTTGTCATTGATGGCCTGGTCCAGGGACTTCAGCTCCTTCTTGATCCACTTGTCCCTCTCCTCCTTGGAGGTGAATTGACTGCCACGGCCCTGCTTGGCGTACAGGTCCGTCCTTTCCTGTGTGGCCTGGGCCAACCTGTCGAGATAAAAGGAAGAGATTTAGTCTGTCCTCTCCGTCTCCATGTCCCAAACACACACCTATCAGGAACAATGAATGCAAATACAAAGATACTGGAAACACACTGGGTCAAGCAATGTCAAGCAAGCCCATCGCAAGCTGTCAACAGCCAGCATGAGAAACATGAAAACAGAAATGTCTTGTCCACACTTCCTAAAAGTCCTCTCTTATTTCATGAATTCCCAACAAACACGAATCATCTGAAAACACCCAGCGATGTGCCGGTTCACCGCACGGCTGTGTCACACCAACCTGGCGATGCCTCTCTCCTCCCGCTCTTTCACCGTGTTGAACTTGGGCTCCGTCTCCTGCAGCTCCTTCTGTTTCTCCTCTATCTTCTCCAGCAGCTTCTGACGCTCCTTGAGCAGTCGTTTCTAATCAAATGAAACGACACCACTTCACAACACTGCTGGGCTGGGCTTTAGTGCAAGGTTCTAGAAGTCGTAACGGCAAAAAATGCCAGCAAGAGGCCGACTCAGTTGAACCCGGGCAGTGAGAGGTCAGCTGAGAAGCAGAAATATTCAGCCGTGCTGAAAATCTGAAAGCAACACTCCCCGCCAGAACCAAGGGTGATAAGACAAAGAGGAGCTGCGACAGGCCGGCCATCGAGCGTGGCGACCCGGCATAAACTCCCAGCTCCACAATAAAAACTGAGGCAGAAGCCCCACAGTCATACGGGCGCCTTCCCAGCATCCCCGGCGGCCTGCCAGTGCAGTCAGGTGGCTGGCATCCAGGCCTTGCCAGCCCCCAACAACCCCACGCAAACTCAGCCTCGCCGGCCTCCCCTAACACGGCTCCCCGGAAATAAATAAATAAGATGGGACAAATAAGCGGCAAGCGGCCATGTGGCTCTGAAGGAGCGCTGCCATCCCGGCGCTCTTGATCCGGCGCCTGAGCCGCGATGACGCAGGCGGAGGCTTCCGCACCCTCTGTTCGCTGTTGCCCGCCAGCTCGTCCTGCAGGTCTTTGGCCTTCAGCTCCAGTTTGGTCCGCTGCTTGATCTGCTCCTGCCTCTCCGCACTCAGCTGCTCCTTCTCCTCCTTCATGGCGGAGATCTTGGACTTCAGCTCCCGGACCAAACGTTCCGTCTCCTTTTGGGGGGGGAGGGAGCAAAATAAAAGTGGTGGCATGTTTCCAGATAGGAAGTGGGATGCAAGGGCGGCCACAGCGATCAGCAGGAAATGCAGAAATATCATGCAGCTTTTTGGAATCCCAAAGACAGGCCCGGGCCCCGCCCCCTTCCCCTCCCCCTCTGTTCATATCATTCCATATCGCATGAAAAAGCTTCAGCTGGAGGAGGGCGTAAGATTTTGACACGCTTGAACGAACGCCTTTAAGACGTTACCGGTGAATCCCCTAACCTCTTCCGTGCCGAGACGGGCAAGAAGGCGGCCCTTTACCTCCACTTTGTCCCGGGCATCCTGCTGGGCATCACGCAGCTGCCTCGATTTGTCCCCACAGGTTTCCCTCTTGGTAGACAGCTAGATGACACAAAGAACCAACACATCACGGGCAGAAACGACGCAAGGGGTTAGCGACCAATGAACGAGCAGAGAAATCGTTAGTCCCGCGCCGATGCCCTGCGTCTGCCAGGCGCACCTCGTCCAGCTTGGCGCGAGTCTCGTTGAGCTCCTGGTTATAAATGGTGTACTCCAGGGCCCTCCGCATCTTGTCCCATTTCTGGTACTGAGCCAGCTCCTCCTTCTCGTCCTCCAGAGTATGCAGACGCTCCTCGATATACTTCAGCAGCTCGTTGATTTTCTCCCTCTTCCCCTCTGATGGGTAAATACCAAAAAACAATTAGTTTGGTAGAATTAAACAGAACTAAGATGACTTGTCTTCCCCATCTCTGGTTATTAATCATGACCATTAATCAGATACAAAGATGAACAGCCTTACTGGCCCACAGTTTCAGCCTCTTTGCCCTCTGTCGTCATGTCACCTCCAGTGCAGGTTTACCTGTCTCCTTCATGAGGGAGATGCTCTCCTCTTTGCGTTCATCGTACACTCGGGTCCCTGCTACCTCCCGCAGCAGCTTCAGACGCTGAGAGTCTGGGGCTGTCGCCATTTGGTTGATCTGAAGTCAACAACAAGAGTTTTCCTGACTGCAGCAGCGCATGCGTGAACCTCATGAACTTCTGAGAAGGCCGCCAAAAGATTATTCCTGCTTACCTTTCCTTGTTTCACAATGTAATACGGATTACTGCGGGAAAAGCCAGCACTTTCCAAGAGATTCATGACATCATTTTTCCTGGAACACAGACAATTCCGATCTCTTTAATACTTGTTCCCACACCAAAAATAATCTCGCTTGGGTATGTCATTGTGCCCCTACTTTATTGTGACTTTTTTTGGCTCCGAGGCACTGATGTCATCTGAAGTTTACATATGAATTATGCTCTCACGGTTTGACATTACAAGTAGGTCAAAGCAATTTTGTATGGTCATCAACAAAATGCCTCTAGATGGAGAAAGCAGTACTCACGTCACCATTTTCTTATCCAGGAAGTACTGGTCCTTTTTGGCTCCAATTACACGACGCAGTGACACTTCTTCTTTGTCGATCTACAAGGAAATGCAGCACTTGACAATTCAACTAAGACACCGTCAACAATGCAGATCTCTACTTAACACCTGGGAAAACATAAATCATTCAAAGTAATAGCAGGGAGAATAGAATAGAAACACTTAATTTATTCCCACAGGAAAAGTGGGTAATTTTCACACACCATACCTTGCGCTCCAGGAGACACACAAGGATACTCATGTATCATATTGATAAATACAGGTTAGCACAAGGCTTGGGTTCAGAGTGCAGGGTCAGCTAGCATCCAGTGTCCCAGGAACAACTGGGGTAAGGGCTTTGCTGAAGGGCACAGCAGTGTAAGGATTACTCTGCTGGCCGTGAAATCTGAATTAATGACTTTCCAGACAAAGGCACCAAATGATTAAATTCGTATTAGCACCGCTTTAAATTTACGTTGGAGGGCTTACCGGCAACCTGTTGTCTGAGTTGTCAAATATGATTTCCACGAAAGCAGAGATGACACGAGGGCCAGTCCCTTCCTGAAACAGTGAGAGCATGTGGTGAATTGCACACGAGTACAGGTGAGTGAGTAAATAAATGGAAAACAAAGAATGCACAGCACTCACGTGAAGCAGAGCAAGCCTCTGCTCTGGACGAAGGTGGCTGAACTCGTCACTGAGCACAAACTGGATGGCTGTATGGGGACACGGTGTTAGTCGGGCAGTAATTCAGTACACACGATAACTGTATTATACCATTTTCAACTGCCCAGTTAAATATCCAGTTTACTATTCATACATGTGGGCCAACAAGAAAAATTTATATCACTTGCACATTGTCACTAGTGATTGACCTTCACACATAACACCTTCTATCCAGCCTTATCCCAAACTGGCAACCCAGATGAGAGTACCGGCGTCCTTCGCAGCAGAACTTTGTAAACCAGATAAGGATTACTTACCATAGAAAAAGTTACTTTTCCCTGATCCATTTCGCCCCACTACAAACAAGAAGAAAAGGACGGCAGAGAATAAGATTCACAACCCAGTGAGGTTGGGGGGCCCAAACGTGACATTACATAAACTCACCAATGACATTGTGTTTCGGGCTAAACGGATCGACAACAGTTTGATCCCTGTAACTTCGAAATCCTTGAATAATGACCTAAAAAGACAGAAGTAATTCAGAGAAGTTAGACATCTATTTCATAAACTAAAATTAGGTAATCAAGGTTTTAGCCAGTACTAATTTAGTGGTGCTATTGTATTTTAACGGCAACAGATAGATTAATACATGTATTTCATTTGCTGCACAAAGCAGGTGAAATATTTTCTGTCAGTAACATTTTCACCTAATTTACCAATTAAACAATCGTCCAGTCATCTTATCATAAAAAAAGAAATTGACTCAAATATCACCAGAACTGTCACAAGCTCCCGCTACGCACTTTGCAGTAGCAACAATGTCGAAGAAACTTGTAAAGCATAGAAACACTCAAAGATGTGCAGAAATACGGACAGCTATCAAAACTGCTCAAGATAGGAATGGCCGTTCATTCGCATAATTAGTTACCAGTGTGGAAATGAAGCAGGACAGCCGGGAAATACATACACCGTAAGGTTTATTTGCCAATTATGGACAATTTTAAAAGACTAAAGCGTTAATGTGGCAATAACTTCGCGGCTCCTGGATACCTGGCCGGACGCTTATTCAAGCGCTCAGCTCACGTCACATTGCTACGATATGGGCTAACGCGAAATAACAATTAGCAACTTTTGTCCTTGCTACGTTTAAATACTGTTATGCATCGTCTCTGCAAGAGATTTAGCTGCATGTAATTCTTCGTCGTGCAATTAAACGCAATAACGTAGTTTTAAGCAGAACGTCGAATTTGACTAGTAGCTAACTAGCAAAAGTTAGCTTAGCTAGCTTACCTGTTTAATGTACATGGCTGGGTCTGCACTATTTTCCCTCAGATCAAATCACCCACAAAACGGACCACGCCCGCCTCCTCCTCCACAAAAGGAAGGGCTGCTTCAAAAAAAGTTTAATTATGTCAAATTGAAATTTGAAGACCCCAAAACTACTAATTGTTCAGATTGCCTACATAAAACAGATAACAAGTAAAATGGCGACGGGGGCGGGGCCAAGGAGTGAACCGTGCAAGGGAAAAAAGGGGGGAAACTACATCTAAACCTCTTCGTATATTTATAGTTGCGTGGACGAACATTCCTTTCTCTGAATAATTTTACTGTACTTTTGTTTCAAGAAATTTAGACACACTAATACCTTGCGGTGATGTTACTGAATATTATGGGGAATTATGAAGAAAAAAAAATTCTCTACAGTCACCCCTAGTTTTTCACTTGGTATATACCGAGGATAAGACCTTAGGCGCGAAAGCAGTATAGAATGAGATACCGACCCGCCAGTAAATTTGAAGTGGGTTGAGATATACGATTATAGTGTTGTGGTGTATCTTAAGAGAAGATAAATACATAAAATTCCATCCGATACAATAAAACATGAATTTCCTTCCGGCGGCTTACTTCGTTGACTTCGTAAAGAATTGAATGAAAGGATGTACTACTTTTATCTAATGTTAAGGTATTTGGCAAAATTGGAGCACGTTATGGACAGTTCTGCCCATCCGTTTCCCAGGGCGCTTTCTTGGAGCGCTTTTAGCCACCGGCTCATTCCACCGCCGGGAATCCCTCCAACCTGCGCTATACGGCACTCCGACGCCTCCTCCTCCCGGCGCGCCACTCCCCACCCCCGCCATACCACGTTCGGAAGCATCTAATCTCTGCTGTAGTAAAAGTCCGGTCTCGTCTGTCCTCTAATTGCACATATTTATTCATTATTTTAATGTTTTCCTAGTATTTATTTCATTCATATTCCGTAAAATCCCATTTTCAGCATTCTTTGCGCTCTTTTTTAACCCCTTTGTATTCTGTGATGATTGCAGTGGACAATTGTCCTTCATTCGTATTTGCACTGTCCCGTTAACTGTAGTCGTTTCTGGGTTCTCATGCTGGCAATGAAGAGTGTACTTTTTGTATTTGTTTGGATTGCATTTATTTGACTGTACTGTCTTGGCAGCTTTTCTTTAAATGTAGGTCTGTGCACAATAATTTTCCTCTGGGATCAATGAAGTTCATCTAGTCTAACAATACGTGCGATTGCGGCTGCGCGCTCCCTGCCCTGGGCGCGTGAGGCGCCAGTGCTGCCCACCGAGCCACCGCTCCGCCCCTGTTACAGCATGACTCAATGTTCTCGATGAAGATGATGGAGATGCCGCCTGTGCGTAGCGGGGAAGGAACGCTGCCGGCGTGGGAATCTCTATGAACCACCTCCAAATATTTATTACCAGAGTGAGGAGGACTACGGCTTTTGCGCCGCACCCTTTGCCTGCAACAGCTTTCATCACTACATTAGCTACCCGTTAGCTCAGGATTATTCATTTCCGTCCAATGAATCCAGCGGCCGCTTTTTTTTAGTGGCCCGTTTCCTGTATTCTTCCTGTTTATCAATTGCGTGTAGCAAATAGTACTGCAGACCCGATTGTTCATCCTGAAAACGCAATTGACATTATTTCATTTGATTAGTTTACTTTATGAAGTAGTTTATGTAACACTGTAGTAAATAGTAAGTACATCTTCTTACTATGGCGTCATTTTTCTTAATATGACGTCATACCATTTTTTAAAAAAAATCCGATGGCCTAATAAGATGCTTTCACTATCAAATCTCATGTACATGTAAACTGATTTTAATTATTTACGTTTGCATATGGTTAACGTATCTTGTCCCTGTAGTGTAAAAGCAAAAAAAAAGTCTTCGTCACATTGTGCAAGAATGTTTTATTAACCTTTTCACAGAAATTGTAAAAAACAAGAATAATAATAAATTAAAAAATCCTGTCCACACTCTGTGAATAGGTAATAGGAACTTCAAGGTAAGGCAGCTATTGCTAAAATTATATAATCCTGTTTACTACACATATATCAAAGGCAACAGCATCAGTGTGTATGGATTTCAAGACCCACCAGATTTGCCTTGTCCTCGGTCCTTTCAAAATACTTTTTCTCATCATTTTTTCTCTCTCCTTCAAGCAAACCAGCTTCATCATTTCAATGACTTGTACAACGGCTGAACGTTTTTGTTTTTCAAGTATTCGGAGACAAGTAGGAGGCCAAGCAGCAACATTAAGGAAATGCAGTTATTGGACTCAACTTAAACTGGTGAACTGGTGTTTGGAGGGGTATAGGGGCCAGGAAGGCCCCGGGGAGTGTAAACACAGAGGGTTCATAGTTTTTGTTAAAGGTGAAGTCCTTTGATAAGAATGAGACTGTTTCTTGACTGCAGGGGGCAGCAGAGGTTGGAGACACGGTGGAAAACACTTCAGACTCGAACTGGAGCAGCTGGCCCATGAAGCCAAAGTTGGGGGAGATGAGTGCTCGTCGTTGCTTGATGAAGTCGAACGCCTCCTCCAGGTGCAGCCTCTTGGTCTTCATGATGTACGCCATGCACATGGTGGGTGACCTGGAGATCCCAGCTTCACAATGGACAAGGACTTTTCCTCCTGCTTGCTTTACACAGTCTGGAGGACGAAAAAAAACAGAAATTAAATTTGCATAATGTTAACAGGATGCCATTTTTCACATCTCAGATTCAAATCAAGTTTCAGTTGTCAAATCAGGTCAACAGTGTATTATGGGTAACAGATTCAAATATTCAAATTCAGCTGAGGGGTGGATGCTGGAGACCATCACGATGGAAAGAGTATGATGCTGGCTAGCTTCTTAGTTGGCAGCTCCTCCAACCTGGAGAGTACCTGTCATTCGGTGAAACTTTCCGCAATCATGCAGCTTCTGCCCATATCCACCTGTGGCTATCTACGTGACTCCTGACTCACTGGTTCGCTGAACACGAAGCGCTGCAATTTATCACCGCCCATCACTCAGGGGGGCTTTTTTCTGTCCCTCCCTTCAATCACTGATTTATTCTTACATCAACAATACATCAAGGACCCAGCTGAATAGCTATTAGGATTCAGATCCCCGTAACCACATGACAGAACCCAGAACCATCCGATGGTGGAGGCAGAATGCCTGTCTAAAGACCCACCTATTGTGTGCTGTGCAATTTGCCCACATCTCTGTGCCTACTTAAAGGTTTTGAAAGATCAAGCAGCAGATTCACTAGCTGTAGACTAAAGTCAACAATAGTGCAGCACTGTTCCGCATCAGAAGGAAGATTACCTCAGGTCATTCCCCTCCCCCCCCCCCCCCACTGACAGACACACACAGTAGGTCAGTAAATAGTTCAGTTCCCGTCTTTGTTCAGCTATTACTGTTACCTAGTTCTTTTTGTCTCCCCTATTCAGGTCCTTTCCCTACTTGCCTCCAAGCCAAAAGTACACCTGCCAGAGATAAACAACCTTAGCCAACACCCGTCTTCAGCAGAAACCCAATTTAGCAACGTGGCGGTCACACCCAGCCACGAAGTACAAAGGGTTAAGGAAGAGGACACCTTCATTAAGTACCTTCTTCAAGGAAATCAAGAGCAGCCCCCATAACAACAGTAGCTTAATCCCCTGCAGGACGTGGGAAAAGGCACTGCGAGGTAAATGAGAATGGTACCCCTGCCTGCTTCATTCACAGCAGCAATAACAGAAATTCTTATTTAAGCCCTCTGCGGTTTTTAAGGACAGTTATACTATCTGCATGGCAGCTGGGATGTCTCTCAAATGTTTAGGAAATGCCGGTGAACTTTATAATGTGGTTTAAAATTGGAGTAGGGAAAAAATACATGCTCCTTAAATTCTTAGTTGAATTGCTATTAATTACAGTATAAGTCTATGCTTTCATTCTCTGGGTTCCTTTAAATCTGAGCTAGATAAGATTTTAACAACTCTGAGCTATTAGTTAGGTTCTCCCCAAACGAG
>JAODLD010000047.1:4699425-4712863 GCA_026781065.1 Mormyrops boulengeri | reverse complement strand
CCCCAAACGAGCTTGATGGGCCGAATGGCCTCCTCTCGTTTGTAAATTTCTTATGTTCTTATGTTCTTATGTTCTCAGAGTTGCACAAAAAGGAGATAAAATCTAAAAACAAATTGTAACCTATAATGAATAATAATCACAGAGATGGAGCTTTATGAATGAGTGATGTCCATCAACACTGGTGCAGGTATTTAATTGTATGGATCTCCATATCTCAGTGTAACATCTCATCCCATATCTCAGTGTGACATTGCCTCTTACACTGAAAGAACAAATAAAGTCCAAGAGGAAAATAGTGCTTACCAATGAAGTCAATGGCTTCCTGGAAATGAGAATGGATGTCTGCTGTGTGATTGTCCTCCACTGGAATCCATTTGTAATTGCAGTGGCCCTTGGACTTCTCTGTGTCTCTTCGGGACACATTCAGCAAAGCTGTGATGTGAAGGTCATCAAGGTAGTCTTGTCTGGAGGCGTGATAGGCACTACCAAGGTATAGGAAAGGCAGGATCTCTACAGGCTTGCCCTGGAAGAGAGGGCGGTACAAATTAGATTTCAGAAACAGATAAAATGAAAGACATGCAAATGAACAACAACCAAGAACAAATCCTTTCTTAATGGCTCATTTCAAAAACATGCGGAGAGATTGCAAGGTCAAGAATCACTGATAGTATCACCTAAGGCAGTTTACAGCAGATGGATGTTTATGAAACCGGATCTGTGAATGGTCACTCCTGTTATCACGTGTTGTTGAGTTTCACAGGGTGACCTAGTCACAATCGTCGTACTTCATACCGATAGCCCTTTAGAAATACGTCAGAGGAACACCGCGTTTCATTGAGAGCACTACACGGTGTGGAATGTTAGGGGCTCCTTTACAAGAAATCGTGGGAGGATTATGGCAGTCGTGACTAGAAGGCAGTACCCGTTTAATCCGTTTAATTAATGACAAATGATTAGTCTACCGTTTTAATGAAAGTGGATCACAGTTTCAGTCTTTGAATAAATTAAGATGCGACAGGTGTGAACTCAAAGTATTTGCAGACGAAAGGGCCTCCGTGTGTCACTCTCCCTATACTAACCTGGCATCCGTAACTATCGCTAGATTTCATTCCGCCATTTTACAGGATGACCTGGATGCCGTTAGACCAGTAAGCCAGACAGTATGTGCTTAATCAAAATCCACTAAACATTGTTTCCTGTACAAATTCCAGTCGAGCGTGTTGTTTTAGCGGACACACAAGCGTATCATCTGATATAAATACCGGTCTCTCTTTACTGGTAAACGTGCCACAAAATACAGGCCTGTTTCACGCTATCAAATAAACCACTGTCTTACTTTAATCTTTATATTAAATAGGGTACACTACCAAAAGCAACTCCGGAATTTTTCTTTATTATGATAACTGCTGTCTCAAAAACTTTATGTACTTATTGATGTCCCCCTATCTGAGATGAACACACTTTCTTATACCCTTAGTCACAGTTTTGTTTACTTTTATTATTTATAAACACGCACAGCTATGATCAGTTCGAATGTATACTTTCAAAGGTACATGCGTGACGGTATTTCACAATTAAAATGCATGCGGGAGGAATTTATTGCCAAGGGGGAAATGGCCACACTGAAATCGGGCTGCAGCAAGGAAACGCGAGCGTCTCTCCTTTTCCGTACCTGATCGTAATCTGGTTTGTGCTGGGCGCCGAGTTTCTCACACAAGTTGATCCCGACCATTTTTTCGGTTTCGGTTCCCGTCGGTGGGACGGGTTTCAACTCCGTGCAAAGTTCAGGGTACTGGGAATGAAAGGTCTCATATCCTCCTGTCGGACAAAAGCATAAAAAGGCCATTCAGTCTGGCCCCTCTTGCTGATAATGCCCAGATTTGTTTTGCCGTTTCCCCTTATTATTCCCACACAGAGAACACATTGTTGAGACGGTTTTGTCTTTTAAATTTTATAGTCATAACAGGATCTTGAGATTCGGAGTGTGGCAAACTTATTTAAGAAAACAGCTTGAACTAATGTCATGTCATGACATTAATGTCTTAACATTTTAACTTTGAAGTTATAAAACAGAGATTTTCTGAATCGGATTCAACGTTTTGGCATCGATATTTGAACAAATGATCAGTTCCAAAAAAATGCGCAACGAAACCAAATACAATAGCTACAGGATCCTCGCTGACATCTGTGTGATCACAGCCTTCTCACAGCCTGAGTCATCAACACCCGTTTGACGTAGCGCGCGTTTTAAGTTCATCCCACAGACGAAACATTCCTCGGTCGATGGTAGCAACCAAATATCAGCGACATGAACAACATGCTACTTTTTGATAAACGATATGACACTGTTTTTATTTCACAATAAATTTTTCAAAGAGCAGGAAACCGTTAACAACGCAAAAAAATCTGTCTGAATATTATTTTTTCTTGCGTTCTTACCCCTGAACTACTGTAATAACACTGAAAAAAAAATCAGCCACTGTTCTTTAATACACAATGGTCATATATTACCATAAAAATTCGGAAAACCAAAGACATCAGTTTTAACTTTAAGTTTTAAATATTCGTTCCGAATATAAAACCATGTTAGTACTTGACCAGCGGACGAGTTCAGACAAAAGATTGCTCACGAAGGGGTAAAACCACAACAGTTACTCACCTCTAAGAAAGCAGATGTTTGTTCCACTTGCAAGATGTGACAATGTATTTATAACAATTTGTGCTATACTGTCTTTTTTCAGTTTTTGCCAGTGGGACGTTTTGTCATCTAATGCCACAATCGCCGAAATCGTACCCTCTCGAAGTTGGTACTGCGCTCTCTCATCCGGGATAACAAAATGAAGAGGTACCGGGCCACCCCGGGACCTCCGAAGGACAACGGAGTTCAAGTTGACGTTGAATGAACCTTTTATACTTGAATTCGTAAAAGAAAAATACGGTCGGCAATCCACAATGAGGCAGTTTCCACGTTCCTTTCTTAATATTTTCTTAAGACGCCGGCAATCTATTGTTTTGACCTTCATATTGCTCGCCACTTCACAGCTGATAATACTGAAAAAGAATGAAATGTATTCAACTATATGCTTACATGGGGCTAGAGAACGAAGTGAGCTGCACTCTCCGGTGCGTCTGTATCCACATTTCCTCTAAGGGGATTCCGCTCTATCTGCTTTATACGAATGGAACCTCCGGATTGTGACGCCACGAACCATATATGGATACCGACGGGGCATGATTTAGGCAAAGACCGCCCACACTGCTGTTGACTGTGCTATAAGCCCCCACCTCACGAGAGAGTGAATATGCCTGAACCAGCAATTAGTCATAACAAAACTTCTGGTTTAGTTATCGAATGAAACGGTTTATGAATTTGAAACTAATATACAGCACCCATAATCCCAAAACATACTATGGACACCTAACGGTATAGCTTAAATAAAAAGATTCCAGCGACTTGGCCACGCTTATTATCGCCGAATACTTGTGGTGCTTGTTTGCATAAGATAAACAAAACCGACAAGTTAATTTTCATTCAAAGGATCGATTATATTAAAATAATATTGGCTGTAATACGAACTTCTAAATTTATAAATTAAAAGAAAGGCTCGGTAAAAATAATAACACTGATATCACCTTCCGTGTGTCCCCATTTTTAGCCACCTGTTCCATTTCCGTAAATTGTAATCTGATAATACGGTGACAGGCTTAAAAGGACACATTCTCTGGATGTGAACCAGTAACAGAAGTATACCGTTTAAAAATACAGACTCGTGTAACTAAAGACCTATGGATTAAACGAAGAACACACTTTCAGAATAAGACAACTGATATGATATATTGTGAGAGGAATAAAGGCGGCTCGGAAGAAAACAGACAGACGAGTTATTGGGGTACGGGTTCGTTTGTGTCCTCCTGCTTAAATGAAACAAATCAGTTTTGCATTGAATCGTCTTTATACTGTCTTTTCAAGAGATAATGTGGATGATGACCAAGAGAAGATGCGTTGATTGTATGAAAGGATACCGGGATTACGACGCCAAACATAGGGGGTGGGTTTAATCTCCCCGTATGACATCACGATAGTGCGGGCAGACACCACCCATTTGTTTTCCAATTACGATAAGGTCGCAACAGAAGGTAGAAGCATATTCTACCAAATTCACGAACGTTTTAACAGACAAGACAAATTATAAATATTGTCTATTATATGCATTCAGTGGGGGCAGCGGGATCTATGCATCAAAATGTGGGACCCTAAAAATGTTATGCGAATTACACTAACATAAAAATGTAGGAGGTAATATAAAATAGCCTAAGAAAGATGCAATGAAATTGTAATGCAATGACTGAGGAAATGGGTGCTTTAGCACACATACGTGAGTGTGCAAAATCAGACTGGAGATTTTATTCCTGTGGTACCTACACATGTGCCAGTGAAGCACCTTTTCCTGTTGGCAGGGTGATATTTTACATCCGCGAAACCCTCACTTACCTTAAGCTGTTTATGGCGTCTGCAGGCAGGCAGGCAGGCAGCCGCTTCCACCGAAAACTGCTGCAGGTCCGCTGCCGCTTCCGATCGCGGCTTAAGTGCGGGGTGCGTTTCCTCACGATGATGCACGACAAAAGCGGTTGTGCAACATCGGCAAGAGGCTCAAATTGAAAATACAACCAACATGTGTAAAAAAAGACAAGTCACCCAGCACAAAAACGCGATAAGACGTTTTAGAATGTAGCCTACTTTTAACCCCAGTTAGGTTAAAGTTGAGACAAAAAACACGTGGATTCTGAGAAACGCTAAATGTTGTGAAATGTTCTGGAAAAAGCCTTAATAAAAAAGTAAACACAAAACGTTACATGAGGTTACCAAAAAACCTTCCTTTGAGGCTTAAACGCTTGCATTTAATAAATTATTGTTTAAGCAGTTGCTGTTAATTACTCTCAAAACAATTAGATATTCAATAAATAAAAGCTATACAAATAACACTGCATATCAGTTGAGAAAATTATGTAGAATTAGGTGATCAGTGGTCATTGTTGACACACCACAGCACACAATGCACAACACGAAATGTGTCCTTTAACCCATATGTGACATAGCAGGGGGCAGCTAATTCAGCACCCGGGGAGCAGTGCTTGGGGGCGGGACCTTGCTCAGGGTACCTCAGTGGTGCCTTGCTGGTCAGGGATTCGAACCAGCAATCATTCAATTACAAGTGCGCTTCCCTAACCATTAAGACACCACTGCCCCCAAACAAATACTGTGGTAACTCAAAAAAAGTCACAATTATTGCTCTGTACAGAGTTTGGTATCAGTGTGAAGTGTATAATTCCTCACAGATAATAAGACACCTTGACCTCTGTCAGCTTTGATAAGAGGGTTGAGTACAAGCCAGTAAATGTGAATAAACAAGGACATTTCCCCACCCCACCCCCCACATTGTTTTTATTTCATGACCAGCTTTTCCATGTCTGTCAGTGGTAGCCTGACATCTGTCGTGTGCTAAAGATGCCCAGGGACTATATGCAGACCCTTAACTTACAAAGTCACCTGGGCCTACTTTTCTCATGAGGTATCCGTTTAGTTCATCTGTAGCTAATAACTAAACAAAATTTCCCTATACTTTAGTCCAGGTACAGCACAGTTGCGATTCTTTTGTGATTCACCCTCACAGCCTGTGTCGTGATGAGCAATTTCCTGAATACCATGTGAATTCCACAGAAACGTCTCAACGCAGTAGGGAGACAATAGAGGTTCCCTCTCTGCTTAACAGGTGCTTCCTGGTGCTACGAATGTATGCACACAGCTACGCTAAAATAGCCCTGGCATTTCCCAACAAGACAAAGATCACTCGGTTCTGGGTTACCATCAGCCAGCATGCAGATGTAGGGAAACAGGCGAGAACTCTTCCTGAGAAGCCACACATTCAGGCCTGACTGAGAATGTGGTACCTTTAATTATGATTACCGCGTTAAAATGAAGGCCCCATGACTTATGACATGAGAAGAATGTGTTAAGATAACTGCAAGTCGACAGAAACAATCATTTTAAGTGAACTCTTGCAAGTAACAATAACACACACACACACACACACACACAGATCTGTACACTATTGTACCCTTTTGTGCTTTTTGATCACATACTCCTGGGCACTGACTCACTCCTGCTCCCATACCTGCATTCATAATTCTTGTCTAATTCACTCTGCTATGCTGCGGCCTACCGTCATCACCGGCAGTGCAAGACAGGGCCCAAGCCTGCCTCAGCTTTCCTCAAATGCAATGAGACGTCGGGCTACAGGGGCAGCAATCCAGCACCTCGGAGTCCCTGATTTTGCTCAGCTGTTTTGTACACATACTGTGGCACTGATGCGACCAGCGGCATTGTGCGGCTCTGATGTGACCAGCGGCATTGTGCGGCACTGATGTGACCAGCGGCATTCTGCGGCACTGATGTGACCAGCGGCATTCTGCGGCACTGATGTGACCAGCGGCATTCTGCGGCTCTGATGTGACCAGCGGCATTCTGCGGCTCTGATGTGACCAGCGGCATTCTGTGGCTCTGATAATTGTTGCCTATGAGCTTCAGCTGACTTCGCATCTCTTAACTGGCCTGCTTGTCTGAAAGAAGCAAATTGCGGCAAAGACGTAATCCAGCAGGGTGTGGGTTCTTATTTTTAATAGGTGAGATAACTGTGAGATAAGATGCCATGACTAGAAATTACCAAGCAGTATCATTCATTCTCACAGTAAGGAAGTGAGGATACGTTCACTACCTCTATTATACTCACAGTCAGACGTTCCACTAATCCACAAGTAGTCAACTTATGCAGAAATGCTTAATGACACGCAATCACATGTGGGTGTTTGAGTCTTCAGCATGTGGGCCAGTAATTTTGCATAAATTTGCTTAGCGTGTACATCTACACGATGAGATAGTGTTTTGCTCAGCTATTTAGCTGGATACTCGAATGGAGCAGCCCCAGTTCGGGCTTGGGACGCTGTGGCAGGAAATCCACCTGAGCCTCAACCCCACAACCTTCAGGCTACAGCCTCACTTCCTGGACTGCTATGGTGCCTGGTGCCCCGCAGGTAAATGGCAACATTATGGGCACATCCTGTTCTCCATTTCCCGCTCTCTGCATCCCAATTCACCCTCAGCCTTAGAGAAGGAAGCAAGCGGTCACACATTCCAAGGTGACCGTCAACGGTGTGGGATGGCGCTCAGCTAACAGCTCAATTCCCCGGCTCCTGCCTGACATCACCTCTGAGATGATGTCACTCACCAAGCTAGAACTGGAAAAATGTAGTCACTCAGTCTACACAGTCAAGTAGCCTCCGAAGTCTCATGCAGGGGTGATCGTGTCCTCTTCATTACCGTCATTATGACAGGAGCAGTTATCAATTGTAAACAGCCTTCACTGAGTGAGCACAGCTGCCTCTAGCTACTGTCCCATTATCCTATGTGTCATTCTTACCCTATTTATGATATTAACATTGGTAGGGACCAATCAGCTATAAACCCCCTAAGCACATGGGGGACTCCCACAATGTTAGCATTAAAAGTCAATTGCACTCATTTTAAACAAAGCAATGCAATCTGAGTGAAACACTGCTAGCTGTTTTTCTTCTCCAGTGCCCCAGTAAGTTTAATATAGCACTGTCAAATCAGGTTTATTATATATGCGGTTTATTTTCAAGAAATGGCATATGTTACATGGAGGCTAGACCCGGCAAAACCTTCTAGATGGAATCAGAGCATTCAACCCAGTCCCACGCAACATAAGTTGATGTGGGCGGGCTAGCCGGTTTTCGGGACTTTCCAGAAAAGTCTGGTGGAAGACAGCAGCCGGGTCCAGCTCAGCAGTACAGTAACGTAAAATGTGATTAATTTTATTTCACACAAATAATCACAAGATGCAGCACTGCCTGAACACAGGCCACTACAGCACCAAGCTTACTTCCTTTAGCGGAAATGCTGAGCCGCAACAAAGGCAGTCACTTGGGGTGCTGTATGCTTTGTCTATTTATGTAGGTCCTCCCTCTAATTTGACATCATTGTCTAAACGCCACATGTAATTTTAGGGGGAGGTGTAGGTGGGACACTGTACCACAATACTACTTTAGGTCTGACCTCTATATTGAAGTTAGAGGTTGTGAAAAACAAATAATCGCATTTTTCCCATGCAGCCCTTCTTGCAACATCAGGCAATAATGCAGAAATCAAGCAGTGAGACTGTGGCAGTTAGATGTTAGATATTTTGACAAGTCCGAAGCGCGAAATGCAGTTCACTTCTGTTTTCAGCTCGCGGCATTGGCAGAACGGTCTGTTACCACGTGCGCTCTGGGACACGTCTGTCTGGAGATGTTTTTAAATGTCAAAGAGTGACTCCTTAAGTGTCCTCCAGCAGGGACAGCGAACAGCTAACAGCACACAGGGATGGAAGGAAGGAACAGGGACTGGATTTGGGGACAGGAGAGGACACAGGTTCAGGAAAGAGTGAAGCTGGAACAACCTGGCCTTGGGTTGTGACGGGGTTACGTCCTGACAAACCAAACATAAGGCGAAAATGCATTTTAATGCAGTACACCTAACCTAACAAACATCATAGCCTAGCCTAGCCTAGCTTAAACATGTTTAGAGCACTTATATTAGCCTACAGTTGGGCAAAATCATTAACACAAAGCCTAATTTATTTATTTTCTTTGAAAAGTTCTGAATACTTTGTGTAATTTATTGAATAATGCACTGAAAACTTTTACCCATCATAAAGTCGAAATATCATAACATGGACCATCGTAACCTGGGAAGCGTCTGTATTCAGTTTTGGCTGCAGCTGGGAGGTCGATCAGGCAGGCGCACTATTTTGGGGGGGGTCCACTGGGGAAATTGTCCTGGGCCAAGGTGGGAGGGGCTGTGCATAACGGAGGCCCCTTTGATGTCATTTTGTTCTGGCTTCAGGAATGATGTATGGGGGGGGGGCAGGGCTCTGGTATGTGGTCTTATATGAAGCTATAGTAAGAAGTGCCTGTCCAAAGAGTCTGAGGAGACCCTCTGTGTGTTTACACCTGCGCTTCTATATTTAGCATGCTTAATAAAGTCCAAGGTTAATTAAATAAACACGCCCACACCCTCATGAAACAATGGTGGCTGCTGTTACATGCCAGTGACAAAAATTACCCTGCTTCCTTTATACCGCTCTGGCCACGGAGCGGCTGGGGTCTGTAACAGCCCTGATAATCTGCAGGTTAGCACCACTCTACATCAATCGACTGGGGTCCACTTCTGATTCATCTCTGTAGCGCCAGCCGGCTGCCACTCGGGCGGCGACATCTGTGGTTTTCCCCCCGCCCCCGCCCCAGCCCCCGCCCCTCCCTGTTTCCGGCCTGCCGTTGACGCCTCGGTCTTCCCCCAAAGCCTCAGCGAGACCACAGCTGACTCTCTCTCTGCCGACAGGTGCTCACCGGGGCGGTTTATAACGAAACAAGAAGCTGGCAGCAGAGATGTAAACGAAAGTGAAGCCATTGCATGGTGACATATATAAAAAAGACGAAGCTACGTGCAAAAATTTGCGATGACGGTAATGGACAAACGGTCTCCCTGACACCTCGGCGACAGCTCTCTTGACACGCGAGACATTCTGTCCCCAAGCCAGAAATTACAGGGGTTCATAGAGGGGCTCATCACATAGGGACTGAGGCTCCCCTGCTGACTTACAGGCAGGATGTCCTTTAGTCATCCAGGCTGTCACCTCAGCCCCCTCACCCCCCCCCCAGCTCACCTGTGTGGGACACATAGAGCCAAATACACTCTGGACTCAGAGGGATAGTGGCCGGGCAGTTACATCAGTCGACCACCCCCCCTTATCCAAGGAGCAGGTTTATTTTTCTCCCTGTCATCTGACAAAAAGGTGGTGGTGGGGGGGGGGGGTAGAGAACACTCCCAGGATGACGGCAGAGAGTTACGCGACAGGTTCCTGCAGCAGTCTCCAAGTGTGACTCTGAGCTGTAGGGTACAGACTCGGTGAAAGGCATTGCACAGAATTCAGCGGAACTGCCGTCAGGTGTGTGAGGTCATCAGGGCCTAACTGCCACCGGAAATCTAACCGCTAATCCCTGCAGCCCCTTGATAAGATAAGATACCCAGCTTCCAAATATCCGAGAACGGCTACGCGCGCATCAGGCTTTGTGCAGATACATGGGCGAAATTGTGGCCCCTACTGAAATTTCACTTTTGGGTGAGAAGAGTACAGTCATCGTGCCTAGACCCACAGAATTAATTTTAGCTTCAGGAACGTGGGCGTGAAAATGGGGGGGGAGTGATTACAGAGATATGAGCTTTCCTGAAGGTGGCCTGGTTCGTCTTGGAGCGCCGTGACATCGCCTTCTCGCTCCGCAGTCCTTAACGAGGACCTGGTTGTGCGTGCACAAGCGTGTGCAAGTGTGTGACTCACGGCTCTGTGTGCTGCGTGTTGGTTCTGATCCGAGGGAGGCGGAGAATGACTCCTTCCCCTATGGGCATTAATACTCAGGGATCCAGTGGGAAGGAGGGAAGGTCACATGGGGGGAGGGGTGTGTTTGTGTTTCTGCGTGGGTGAGTGGAAGGGGACACTGGCAAGAGGACGATGACACATCCTGTAGCTGGAAGCTACGCTGACTGTCTCTCTCTGGAGCTGCTAAAATTATCCCACTGCCATCTTCAGGAAATGCATATACATTTAGCTTATGTGCGATTATTACGAATATTAATCTGTTAGGCTGCGGCAGAGTCTGCAGGAGCTGAATCTGTGTGTCCTCTATTCTCGTCACATTGGCCGATAAAATCCAACAAACAGGGCGGCAAAAATATTAGTGATATTGTGGTCGGTCCCTGGTTTGACAAACTGGTGAACGCATCGAGTTACAGACGTAAGTGATCCCGCTGGTGACTCAGTGAGGGGCGGGGTTTGTGACAGACACCCCACCTGACCCGCCCACAAACCTATAACATCGTCGATTTGGGATCTGCGAGGAAAAAGCGGAGTAGCCTCTCTCGGATGTTCAGGCACAGGGACGAGTACGATGAGAAAATGGTTGTCTATCTGAGCTCCGCATAAGGGGCACCCTGAACCAGCTGCGTATGCTAAGCCCCGCTTATCGACGACGGCGGATCGATAGCAGGACTTCCTCCAGACTGCTGAGCTACACGATCCTTTAATCGATCACTTTACTTAGTAATAGCCCGGACCAGGAGGCGAGCTGGCTGACCCGTTCTTTCACACATTTTATGAAAACCATGGAAATAAGCAGGACTTCTGATTCAACCACTTAAAGCCAAATATCAAATCTGAGTCATTCTAGAACATGAGTAATATCCCCACAAAGACAATAGGGTCGGGTGACATGGTCGTGGACCAATCACGGCAAGGCAGCGAGAGCCACCAACCAGTAGAACAAAGGGGGGGGACATTCCCGCTGGAAGCTAGGACGTGTTGGGGAACTTCAAAGGTGAGACAGATGGGGCAAGAGGAGATAAGTATCATGTCCAAGGCAGACATGATCCAATGTTGTGAATGCATGATTTAACAGGGCTACCATTACCGAAATATATGTAGCAGAAAGCATAACCAAGACACACTGAGATGGTTAGCTAAGTCGGCTAAAATGGCTAAATCTCTAAATCACATTAGCACTTTACAATGGAAATCGTGACAATAGCACATGATATAAATGAAAAGGTAAACAGGATCAGTGCTGAGCAATGATTAGATTACTGAAAAACATGAAAAAAAAACGCAGGAATTCTCTGTATCTATGTTCTGTTTTTAGAGCAACTGAAGATCTCGCCTAGCTTAGACGTGCAAAGCCTGTTATAAAAGCCTATTCATACAGTCCTTGTTCCTGTGATATGCTAATAGGGCATCAACCCTACGACACTTCACATATATTATAGTGTCATGATTATATAGTGAGATTATATGTGAGATTCGTGTGTTTCCTCTGTGTAGAAGGCGAGGGATGAGCTTGCACCGTTAGTGCAGAGTCTTAAAGGGCCGGCGCACACCACACAACTTTGGCGCTGAACACAACACAGTCAGCCAGCACCCCCCAAGGGTGGATCAGACAGATGGAGCGGCCCGCTGATGGCAGGGTTAGGGTGGAGCTGAGCCCAGCACTGCCAGCTCTCTAACTCTCCCTCTTCTCATTTAACCCTGCTGTAAACCCAGCAGGGGGGCCCTCACCACACGGGCCCCCGTTCCGCTCGCCGGGGGCCCGGCAGATGCGGATGCAGATCTGCTGGAAGGAAGCCAGCATAACGTGGGCCCGAACTCCAGGAGTGACCCTTCCAAGGCGGGTCTGGCGCGGATACGGTGGCTGACGTAACCGGCAGAGTGTTTTCGGGCAAACCATGACGCCATTTCCTCCGTGGTGCCTGCGAAGCTTCTCATTCGGGGGAGATCAGCTCATACCCCAGTGCTAATGCCTCTTCATCTCCTAGAATGTAAATAACGCTTAGGCTAATTTTATTCGCTAATTTGTCGTTAAATGTCTCACAAGTCTCTGTCGCACGGGTGTCCTTATCTTTCCACACATATTTTTTTGTTTGTTTCTCAGAACACGTGGCATCATGCCCTGCTTTTGCGTCACCTTCCTGACCATCGGGAACGTCAACCTCCCGTCTGCGAAATCGGAGAAGCAAGGCACTGACCCAGCCATGGCCCCGCCCCTTGTTGGGTGGAAGCGCCATACGCAAGGCAGACGGAGCGACGCCGGGCGGGTAAGGTCCTCCCAGACAGGAAGACTGCCGGGAAGTCAGGGGGGCTGAAGGCCTGGCCTACGATTAGCATGAGAAATGCTGAAGGCCAGGTCCCTCTGCACCAGTCTGTCCAGTTTCACCACATACCACTGTGGAGCAGGGACCCACCGACCTGGCCGCCCCCTCAGCTAAGGATCAGAAGGACTTTTTCCTGGGATTTCTAGTTCTTGTGGCGACATCTGGACTTTCTTGCCCAAGAACTGTACATGAGTAGTGGTACCCGACAAGCCTCTCATTTATGTTTTACATCAGTAATTACATGTATACTGTTGGCAGGTTAATGACATTAACACACACACACACACACACAGATCATGGTCTGAACTCTTGTTAAATTTTTCGATTAGCAAAGTCACACAGGGCAGTCAAATTCAAATCAAGTGACAAGATGACAATTAATTTTGACGATTATACTGGCATCATCTAGTAATCGTCAGCTTCATCAAAAAGTTAGAATTCTTAAGAATTATGGTGCTATCAGATTGCACTAAAATTACAAATAGAGTATTGTGTGTCAACATCACAAAGGTTGTGGGTTCAAATCCCAGGGATTACACATATACTGTAACCCAGGGGTGTCAAACTGCAGTCCTGGAGGGCCGGAGCCCTGTGTAGCTTAGTTCTTTCCCTGTTCCACCACAAATG
>JAODLD010000047.1:4636510-4687748 GCA_026781065.1 Mormyrops boulengeri | reverse complement strand
GCCAACCAGCTGAATACTCTGACTGTGACTCTTTATATTCAACTGGTTGGTTGAAACAAAATCCTGGTCTGGATTTTTACTTTCTGGACCTGAATAGCCCACCTCCGGCTGGATGGCCCATTAGCGTCGTCGCTTCTGCCACGTGTCCCTGCGCTTGTGAAGCACCCTTATGGGTTTCCATGTGGCTACTCTGTGCTATTTGTTAGACACACTGTGCTATGAAATTAAACTCCCTCTTAAAAAGACAAAGGAACTATAAAAAGGACATTTTAACAAAGATCCAAATTTATTCATAACTGATCACAGCCGATTCCCATATTTGAGCAAATGGAATTAAACATTGTACATAGTTACAATGCATTTTCAGTTCTTTGATATAATTACAGCAAATCAGTTTGAATTATGACATAGCATTTGAAATGAAATGGACATAAATCATTTGTCCAACAGAAATGCAAAGTATGGATATTACTACCAGAGGGCTGAGAGTCAATTTCTGCAGTTATGCATTCAATACGGATATATCCACACTATCTGTCATTCTTATAAGCAGCCTCTGTTAGGGATAAGTGCCTGAAATGTTTTTGAAACACACTTGTGTATGACGCACTTGTCTTGAAATGGAAACAACCCAAGCTAGTTTTAAAATGAATTAGAAAACAAAAAATCCTATCTGTGTTTAAATTAACAGCTTGGTTTCCACTTCCTGTTAACATCAACCATTCTGAGAATACAGACATCCATCACCATTATTTGCAAGCGTAACTTGGACATTTCAGAACATTAAACCGATAGCTTTTTGGAAAAATAAGGTCCAACATGCCAATATTTTTTTACAACATGAAAAACATTAGACGGAAAGACCCAACTATGGGTGCATCTATCATGAGGTACAATTCTGAAAATATCAGCTGGCAAACATGGGCATCATCACTGGGACTGACCAGTGGTCGATTCTGAATCCAAAGCTAATGTTTAAACATCAATCACTCTATTTAGCAGAGGGGTATTTCACAGGAGACTAGGGTGCAGATCAGTGTGTTTCGGCAGACGAGTCAGTGCCATCCATAAAATATCCATGTCCTTTCTAAATTCTTGTACATTTCCATATTACTAAGGTATATTACACCCTACCGTGACTCTTCTAAAGCAAAAGAAAGCACAGACATGCCACATAGGTTTAGAGAGCTGTGGCAGTCTCTATGCATCACAAGTAAAAGAGGGAAAACCCTAATGTTTACTCTGGATTTGAATTTTGAAATGGATTACAAGGAAAGAATGCTGTGGATTGCTTTGACTTCCACCGAGACTTTACAGTAGGCAGATTCATTTTTGCCTGATTTTTATGTTCTCACTTCCTCGCTTTCAGAGTGAGTATGAAAACCAACAGACAGTGGCCAGGGCAGCCACGGCGACTCGCACTTCCTGCAGATGGCAGCTAAATGGCCGCAATCTCCCGCTCAGAGCTCCTGCACCTCCTCCAGCTTCTGCTCGAGCATCAGGTCGTGCCCCTGAAACCTGAAGTAGCCCAGGAACTTCTTGCCCTCCAGCATGAGGGGGTACCACAGGATGTCGTCGGGCCACATCTGGTCGAAGGGGATTTTGCTGCAGTCGAACCATTTGGGTCTCATTTCTGCAAGGGGGGGGGGAGAAGAGAGAAGAGATTGTACTTAAGGCGGGGGATAGAATACCACAAAAGATAGGGCAGATATGGCCCCAATATGTAACACAGGTCTTAATGTCACAAATACATATGGATATATAAGATGAAAATACATTTCATAGTCACAAACTTGTATATTATGCGTGATATTAAAATAAATGCGCAAAAATAACAAAACAATGGTCAAACTAGTTAGTAGATTATTTCTCCACAGAGATGTTTTTTCTGGAGGTAAACCACTCACATCCTTTATTGTTCTATACGTACATTTATTTATTACAAACGCGGCACCTCAATATACAGTCTAAAGTTAAGACTGCGTTTAAATGAATGAATGCACCAGCAATTTGATGCTGGCGTCCCAAAAAGGAACCACTCCTTCTCTACTCACTCGCCCAAACTCCTAAATATATGCACATATGCATACTGACATTGTGCTAAGAAAGCTTGGTATTCTGGGAAAAAAAATACTTCAGCATCACAGTACGCAAATACTTTCCTTCTGGGAAACCAGCAGTACAGGCTACCCGTATTCCTTTTTAAGTTCTTCCACAGAACTATGAGTGCAATCATGCCTTTCACATATCTATTTTACAGTTCTTGTAACTTCCATCAACACGTGTAAGAAATGAAAGGCAACAGAAATCAGGTACCATCTGTCTCGGTAGGTATTCCCCTGAAGGAGTCCGCCCTGAATACGTGAACGTCCATGATCTCCGTCTCGCCGACAAACTCAAATTTTATGTTTCCGATCTTTACCAGCGTGTCCACGGTAAGGCCGCTTTCTTCCATAAGCTCGCTGCAAGAACAAGAAATTCAAGTCGCTGTGAAATCTCACTCACCGCGGCATCAGATCTACAAAAAGGTCTCATTGTCATCACTTAATCATCGCCGCCGGCTATCTCTTACCGCTTAGCCGCATGTTCAATGCTTTCCCCAGGCTGCACTTTGCCTCCGAAACCATTCCACCTTCCCGCGCCGAATCCCCTCTTCTTCATCCCAAGCAAGACCATTCCGGGCCGACGCACCACCACCAAAGTGAAAAGCTTGTTCGTCAACATTGCTCCACTGCAAGAGGCAGAGACAGCCTGTGACCTTCATTGCTCATTTACGTTTATCTAACTGAATGGATTGTCAATGAGAACTGCATAGCACGACACGTATCGCCAATTATTTTAACTTTAAACCTTATTATATAAGCTAAGGTTACGCTGTGCAACATTTTACCCCCCGTATTGTAGTTTGAAAGCGAATAGTTATAAACAAGCATACGAAACAAATATGGAAACCTGTACACAAAGTACTATAAAGAGCATGATTAATATCGCATCCTGCTACAGCTTATGCTGCAAACTAGCACTTCTGAAACTAATTATATATAAGTACCCGAAAGAGTAGCGAAGAAAGATTGCAAAACGCAGAAACACAACAGTTGACGATAAAGAATAAACCGGCATGCAGCCGATCCAATGATTTAACGTGACAGTTTTCCCGCGGCTTTCAGCAGAATCACGTGGTCCGCGTCTCGCTGTCCTGCAGTGAAAAATGTTCGACTAGAAACAAGAAACATGTTTCATCTGTACTAACCTTACAAAACGAAGTCTAGCAGAAACGCGATAAACGCAACTGGGCTCTAGTTGGGCTGAGTTTCTGATGCATCTGTTGCAATGAACTGCTTGCTTTTACTGCAGAGGCACCTGCACCTTTCAGCGCGAACTTTTAAGAAGACGCCGCGGAATCTTAAAGGGAAAAGCAGCACGGAGCAGCGCTGGATCGCTCGGCAGCTCAGCGACCCTTTCGTCAAGGCCGCTCATGTACACAACTATCGGTGCAGGAGCGCCTTTAAGTTGCTGGAAATCGATGATCGGTACGGGCTCCTTCAACCAGGCTTCAGCGTCATCGACTGCGGCGCCGCACCAGGGGCGTGGAGCCAGGTCGCAACTCAAAGGATCAATTCAGCGGGGACAGGTAAATAAGATTTAATATTAACATGGACTTATATGATGAGTGACATTGATTTATACAGTATTTAGCATTGGCCATTCTGTTTAGATCCCGGATCACCGGTTGGCTTCTTGTTTGGCGTGGATCTTCTCCGCATCCCTCCTTTGGATGGAGCCTACTTTCTCTCTAATTGCGATGTCACCGATTCAGCCACGCAGACAGAATTGCGGTCCCTCCTTCCCAATGGGGTGGCAGATGTCATCCTAAGCGACATGGCCCCCAACGCCAGCGGATTCAGGGAAATGGATCACGAAAAGCTGATCGTAATGTGTCTGTGCATGGTGCACTTTGCCGAGAAGGTTTTGCGATCAGAGGGTGCCCTGGTATGCAAGTACTGGGACGGGAGTAAAGCTGGGCAACTTCAGAACAGACTTGCCGGCATTTTTCGAGAAGTAAAGATCGTAAAGCCAAAATCCAGCAGGAAAGAGTCATCGGAGCTGTTTTTTGTTGCGAGGTATTTCAAGAAACGGTGAAAAACGAAAATCTACTGGGTCACAAAATATGTAATAAATGAAGCCACAAAAGGTATTAAAATTTCATTATTTTTGATGATGCTGTCTAAATGTGATATTTCAGTGTGTGTGTTTACAGTGCCTGTCAAAAGTTCAGACAAACCAAGCCACCTATGAAAGAGAGTGATGCTGTAGTATCACATGACCTGGCCACCTGACCTAATCACAGTAGAAATAGTTTTGGAGGAGTTTGTCCAGAGGAAAAAGGAAAAGCAGCCACTGAGTGCTTAGCATATGTGAGACCTTCTTCAGGACAGCTGGAAAAGCATCCCAGGAGGCCACCCCATGGAACTGGCATAAAGGAGAGAGCAGAGTCAGCCAGTCCCTGGAGCCATTGGGGTTAATTAAGGGCCTCGCTCAAGGGCCCAATGGTGGGATCACTCTGCCGACCGCAGGATTTGAACTGGCAACCTCCTGAGTTCCAACCCACAGACACCCCCTAACAAATTATTTTAATACAATTTTTAATCAGTGCATAATTCCATATGTTATTTTCTAGTTTTGATGTCTTTATAATTATTTTAAATTGTGGAGAATAGTACGAATAAAGCTTTCTGTGGGTAGGTATGTCCAAACTTTTGACTGATTCTGTGTTTGTACATTATTAAATCTTTGTGTGTGTGTATACAGATAGATACGTAGATATATGTTACAACAAAAGTACATTAGACTTCATATTCAGACACATTTATTAATATGTTGTTTGTTTGTTTGTTTTTTTCAATTAAAATTCCACCTTGCCTCCTCCTAGTCATAAATGTGCCACTAAATGGTCAGTTTAATATTCAAGCCCTTCAGCGCATATTTTAAGCACTTCATTCTTATCCTGTCACCAGATGTTTTCTGTAATTAAAGCCTACAGATCAGCAAAAAAAAGAAGATGATGGAGGCAAGTCATAAATAATCTTAAAAGGACAGATGCATTTGCTGTTGGATAGCAGAGCTACTCCTTAAAGCGTAATTTAATGCGGTTTACTTTCTATACCTCATTACCCATATTATTGAAATTTTGAAAAATGCCAGAATGGGGCAATTAGAGACAATACTGCGGAATACATTACTTGTGACACGCCAAATTACATCTGAAAGTGCTTTGGAACTGACAGTTAAATTAGCAGTAAAATATATCCCTACTGGCTTAGTTTTAAATGTGTTTGCACTCATGATAGATCAACTCTGCCTTTACAAGTCTGTCTTCAGAAACTGCTGAAATTTGTACATGATGCCAAACCGTTTCAGGAGGATGTTTAGAGGCTTAAATTAAGACTAGTGGAAGGACAAAATATTAAAATTTCTGAGAACAAGGGTAAAATCATGCTTCATCTCCCATCTCTAAGGCTTACCGGGGCCTTGAATTAGTTTCACTGTCATTTGTTCATTGCCTGTTCCAGGCGGGAGCTGTTACCCGCTGTGTTGTGTTGGCCAGTCCGTGAAAACAACAGCACATACCTATTTCAATCAGGCGGCCTACAGTGAATTGTATTGGTGCCCAAAAAGCCCGATGTACTGGGAACTCAAGATAGTGTAAACATTTTGAAACTTTAACTCATTTGAACCCGAGCTTTAAATGTGGTTCTGTTGACAGTGGAGGTTTTTCTCAGCCAGTCATACTGTGCCCTTCGGTTCAGTTCATAACTGTATTTTATTTTTTAAATAATGCTGTCTCCAGAAATTCTTTCCCTTTCAAATGCAGCCCAACGGATAATTTGAAATTTATCAGTCCATTTTCAGTATTCGTCCAGCGATCCAGAGCTTGCCCCAGGAAGAATTAGTCCATCATAGGACACACACACAAAGGGCATTTTTAGACGAGTCAGTTTAACTGAATGGCACTTCTCTGAACTGTGGGAAGAAGTCTAGGTGGCTATGTAGACACGGTGCAGACCCTGGGCATGCAGCTCTTGGTCCAAACCTGCATCTCACGTGATCATACTACACAAAATGCCACCCTATCACCCATTGTCACTCTGAAGTAAACAGCTTGACCTGATATACACACTGAAATAATAAAATCAAAACAGTAAGCATTTTTAAATACACGTCCCAAAAGTCAGCAGTGCAACTGAAAAAGTTCCTTACAGGACAGCTTTCCTGTTCCTGACAAGACATCTGCATTAATGTGAGGTAATTCGGGCTTCCTATATCCATCCGGCCACTATCTTTCCAATCACGTCTTAATTTTCTCTTTAAATTACAGTTTGCGTCTAATTGCATCAGCCAGGTGGCATACCGTGCCCAGGTTTGGACAACGCATATGTTCTGCTCGTCTCGTAATGAAGTTGTTGCTGTGTAGACCAGATTTGTTGCAGCCGTTAAAGGAAAATCCAGGCAAATCTCCTTTGTTGGCTAATGTGAAGCGTGACGTTATGGATAACAGCTTTGTTTGCATTTTTGCTGCTGAAGGTGTCTAGTGTGCCTTACTCCAGTGTCGGCTGGTGTCTGCTGTACCTTACTCCAGGGTCTGCTGTACCTTACTCCAGTGTCTGCTGTACCTTACTCCAGTGTCTGCTGGTGTCTGCTGTACCATATGCAGGTGTCTGCTTCCATCGTTTGTTGTACCTTGATTTGGTATATGCTGTACTTTCTATCAGTGTCTGCTGTACCTTACTTTGGTGTCTTATGCCAGTGCCCGCTGTACCTTACACCGACGTGCACCCGGAGCCAACTAAACAATAACGCAGTACCTTTTATACTAAATTTGGAAGACAGCAGGTCGACGTAAGTGTGGATGCCTGATGAGCATGTGGGCTACCTTCACCCAAGATGGCACCTGTCTTAAAGGGACGGCGAGTTAAACCGCTCCCAAATAAGATCAGCCCTAGTGAAAATATATATTTATTTTGGTCGACTGACATTGCACACAGCAGGGTAGCAGCTCATCATAAAGTATTTCTATACCTCCATTATAATAGAATTTTCTGCCATTTCCAGTATTTTATTTGGTTGGACGAAGGATATAATTATTTTCAGAAGAAAAGTTGTTATAACTTTGTACTGTACCTGGTGTCACACTTTGTTCTATTCTTCAACTAGCATCTAATGAGTTTTAAGAAGAACTCTGGCACTGCGCCAGATGGCCTTTGTTATTTACTGAATGAATTTTGAATTCGGCAGGGAATTTTTGGAGACATCAGGACCAAGTATGTTGTATGGGAAAGTCAAGCCCTATGAGGATCCCACCATCCTCTCCTAACTCGCTGTTTTAAAGAAGTTTACAAGAAAAGTACTTAAGAAAATGTGCAAATAAAAGCATTACAAACTCAAGAAAGTGATCTCTGGGTAAAAAAAAAGGCAGGAGATACAAAATCTGTTTGTCGTTTCTTTGATTAAATTTTCTGTGACAAAACATCCTTGTGAAGCTCCATCTGTTCCAGAAGCTTCTTCTTCATTAAAAGGAAAAAAACAACAACAATGAAACATCTGCAAATTCGGCATTATGGCACATTTTGTTTTTGAGGAAAGAGCCTGGTCAACTCAGCATGTTCAGCTTTCCATCTCAAAACAGCCAGGGGGAGCATGAGATACCTAACTCACGTTTGATGTCCCTCACCCTGTGAAGAAAGTGAGAACTCTACCTTTTTAGTGGAAGGGAAGTAAGTGCTGAGTGGAGAGGAAGCAGTAATTATCACTCTCAGTTGCTGATTTATATGTACAGCGGGTGCCATTAACTTGTGTATGTCACTCTGGGAAGAACAAACTTCTGCTAAGCAACTTATCAAGAGTCTTCATGCCTTATTCTGCCCTCCTGCCCTGTTCTGCCCTCATGCCTTATTCTGTCCTAATGCCCTGTTCTGCCCTCATGCCCTGTTCTGTCCTCATGCCTTATTCTGCCCTCATGTCCTGTTCTGTCCTCATGCCCTGTTCTGTCCTCATGCCTTATTCTGCCCTCCTGCCCTGTTCTGCCCTCATGCCCTATTCTGTCCTCATGCCTTATTCTGCCCTCATGTCCTGTTCTGTCCTCATGCCCTGTTCTGTCCTCATGCCTTATTCTGCCCTCCTGCCCTGTTCTGCCCTCATGCCCTGTTCTGTCCACATGCCTTATTCTGCCCTCATGCCCTGTTCTGCCCTCATGCCCTGTTCTGTCCTCATGCCCTATTCTGAAGAATCCGAGAGGGACGTATTTAAGGTTTGCCACCTCAAGGTACAAAACTTCTTGTGTATAGAAGAAACTTGAGATGTTTGAGAAACTGTTTTAATAAATTCTGATGGCACTGTGATGATAATAGTAATTTTTCTCAATTTGTATCGCAATCACTGATCCTGCCTTGGTAATGGGAAAGGGTGATGAGAGAAAATTAATGAGTGACTGGGAAACAGTGGCATTAGGCTGTGATTTCTCACTCCTTTCTTGTAATGAGTGGGATTGGTCCATCCGCTGATGGCTTCAGCCGTCCAAAGCACTGCTGTGAAAATATGGTGTCTTTCACACATTCTGGGACATAGCGAGAGACGTGTCTTAATGACGAATCCCATTAGCCTGCTAAGGCAAGGCGGCCACAGACGCTGTACCAAATGCTCGCCTTTCCCTCACTGGGAAACCATTGAACAACCAAGAGGTTGATTGTCTGGTACCTGTGAGGCAAGGAGGGACTCTTGTTCGTCCTCATTCTAATTTCTCAGTTCTGAGTCCCAGCTGGGATGAAATGGACGCCTGTACTAGCCTCCCTGCAGCTTTCAAGGAATGATGGCAGAATTAAACCTCATTAATCTTTTTCTCAGGTATGGAAAGAGATATAAGTTTTCATAATGTCTTCAGGGCCCTAATTATTTCAGGCAAGTGTAAAAAAGCTCATCCTGTAAGATGTGGTTTCAAAAGGCCATGGTGTGCAAAAAATTCTCAGAATTGTACTTATTGTCAGCTAATGGGTCATAATTTGAACTTATCACATGATCACCAGCTTTGAAGTCGAATGTATTTTTATCAACTCATTGAATTAGCTAAATTCAAAACAATTTGTGCCCTGTGATGGACTGCCATCACATCCAAGGTGTCCCCAGCCCTGTGATGCACTGGCATCTCTTTCAGGGTGTGCCCAGCCCTGTGCCCTGTGATGGACTGCCATCCCGTCCAAGGTGTCCCCAGCCCTGTGCCCTGTGATGGACTGGCATCCCATTCAGGGTGTCCCCAGCCCTGTGCCCTGTGATGGACTTGCACACCATGACTCTGTACTGGAGAACCATTTGGAAAATGGATGGATGGATTTTTAGTCAGATTTATCCTGGGAGGACTTAACCCACTTCAGCCGACTGAGACTGGCTGGTGCGGAATATGGGCTATGAATGAATAGGCTTAAGTTTCAGTGGAAATCCCATCTGCACAGTTAGATAAAGGCAAAACGTTTCATTATTCATGCAACTTGAAGCAAGCAGTTTGGTTTGGACATAAGGCTCAGCTGGCACTCTGTGCTCTATAGTCCTGTAAGATACATCAATGGCACATCAAGTGTGATCAATCACAGGCACTAAAATACAAATGATAAACTTGTTTCATTCTTGTGTCTATAGAAAATAACCAGGTGTCACAAGTACCTTCAAAACAACAACATGTATTTCATTACTTGACCTAAATGGTTGCTAATGTATTTAAAGGGTTAGGCTCCAGAACTTAATTTTGCTAACGGGTATTAGATTAATGGACTACTAGCAGATTTGGAAGGCAATATCTATAATTACCTCTCCAGTCTTATTTTTAACATTTCCATTTCATAAAGTTAACAAAGGAAATCAAGCCATAATTAGCTAAAATGAATCATCAACACACCAAGCACATTCATAGTATGTTAAGAGTTATTTATGAGAGGCACACTGACTCTGAGTTGTACTGCTCCCCCACATGTCCAGGGTTATGGGCTTTAGTCCCACCTCCTTCTGTGTTGTGCTGCATTCCACCAGGCGCTCTGATGTCATCCCGCTGTTGGCAGCTATGCAGTTTGGCTAACTCGCCTCTTTAAGATACGTGAGCTTTAGGCTTAGTCTCTGGCCCAAGTTTGGATAAGCAGTTGGAACGGGCATGGCAGGGAGACCCTGGAAGGGATGCCAGTCCATCGCAGGAGTCACAAGGAAATACAGATTCAAGAGAGTGTCATTTTATTCAGTTGAATATCCTCAAATAGAGGGAATTTTTAATGGACCGTGAGTTACACTAGATGGAGCTCTTGAGCTGTGACTTTACATTCTTCCATTTCTGCCATAGTTTTTTTTTTTTTTGTTTTTTTAATGTGTTCAGATAAATTTCTGGACCAACATCTGTAAATGCTGTTTTCTCTGCTGTGCCAAGTATGTGTTAGTAAGCAGTAGCTGGAAGCCAGTTTTTCTGTTTGTTTTCTCGTGACCTGTGAGTGTGTAAGACGAAAGCCCGTTAAAAACAGCCCGTTCTGCTTCCTCACCTGTTTTGTTTTCCTTAACAAAACAATAAAAGGGGGAGGCATGTTTTAGGCCGATAATCCACATTGTAGGTCATGTGAAAATATGCAATTATTCTCTCATTAAGGATTTATGGAAGGAAAACTGACTTGATAATTTAACCGCTGACTCCATGATTAATGAGCAAGCTGGTGGTCGTACAGCACAGTGTTATAAAGAAAGTGAAATATTGTCTTTTAATAGCTGAGATGATTTAAACTGTCAGTAATGTTGTCTTTGAAATTTAAGTTTGAAACAGTACTTCCGAAGCGGTGCGCTTGAGAACATTGTGGCCGAATATCATCTATTATATCAGAAACAACAACAACAGCATTGTGCCAGGGAGTATAAACAGAATACGCTTAAAATGATCAATGATAGTGAACTAGTATCCACACTTAAAGACAGCTAACATAAAGACTGCTGACTTCGCTGTATAGCCACTGAACAAGATGTCGACCCAATCTGCTGCAGTACAGTGCATAATAGTTTAACTGGTCGAAAGCCGTGAGCTGCTTTGGATTTTAGTGCGAGGTGAAATACTGAGCATGTATGTAAGTTCAGGTTGACCAATACGCCCATGAATGGGGCAGTTAGTGACGTATATACCCTGACGTTCATTCTCCGCTTGTAATGGTTGGTTGAGACAGACTTCATTACCCCTGAAAACTGAAATGTCCAGAATTTAAATTGCTCAGTACTCTTGTTACTTGGACTATGAACGAGTAAATTTTTTTTTTTTTTTTTTTTAAAAAACCCTTGTTCTGAATCTGGGAACAAAACCTGGTTAAAACCACATTTAAATGAAAAACCCAAGTATATTCAATTATAGACGAGAGCTTCATTGTGGCTATGAAGTTAATTATTATTATAATCAATACAATAATGCTTTATGAGATGCTGTAATGCACCGTGTATGCACTATAGTTCATCATCTATAATGCACTATAGATACCTTCATAATGCATTGTAATAATCAGCATAAGAATTATGGATTCTTTGTATTGTATTATAAAGGTACCTATAGGGCATTATAGATGAGAGCTTTATAAGACAGGCATAATGCACAATAAACGTGGCTATAATGTGTTGTGCCTTTTTCTAAATATTTATAGCCATGTTTATAATGCTTTATGAATGCATTATAATGCATTATGAATGTGCTTATAAATTACTAAAAACATGCCCTTAAGTAGCGTTATCATATTTTTGTACCATTGTACAGTACAATTATAATTTCATTTAATTAATAATATGCCCTGGCCTATGGTGTAGTTTATGTGAATAAATGCCCTTCACATTACTAGCTACATAGTTAATATCCTTGTTAAATCAGATTTAAAGCCAAAATTGAGCTTTTTGAAGTCAGATTATTCCATGAAATGGAGTTTCAAAACCTAATTATTGCAGGATTTGCATACATTTATGATGCCATTGAAAAAAAAGAAAGGTTTACATACATTTGTTAATGAGCCCTTTTTTGTTTCCTTGGGGTAGTGGGCTACTTTATGACCGATACTTTCTTGCAATCATTGTATATTGTGTTCACCTACAATGAAACAAAGGACTGAAAGAGTAAGGGCTAATACACTGTTCAGCACAGTGATTTGCATTTGAAGGCAGATTATTGATTTAACTGTGAAATTGTAGGACAAATTGACCTATTTTTATGCATCGTATTTGTTGGTCATGAAGTATATTGGCAGTAAGTCAACTGGAAGTTGCTGTAAATGATTCCCCAAGCAGTGTTGAGTGACAGAGTTGAATCCTGCATTTCTTTGTTGCAGTCTAGCCTCGTATGTAATGTTGAGAGTGACCAACTTTGCTAAAAAAATAAACACACGGCATCAGCAGTCTATTGGGATTTTACACTTTGGGGTGAGCTTTTTCATGTTTTTCATGAAATAGCTGGAAGGATGTATGTAAATACCAGTCAATTAAGACAAACAAATCATCTTTAAGGAATGGTAATGTGGCTTTAATTTGATTCTAGCGATGTTAAATCGCTCCTTCAATCTCATGACTACTGCGATCTCAAAACTGCTTTTGGAATTGGAGGATGTTTGGTTCGCTACCAAGTATGTAAGTGAAAATCAGAAAATCAAACAGCAAACTTTTTTTATATACTTTTTGTATACATGTATACATGTTATAGTTCTACTCAGTAAAGTATTATATACGATAAGTATGACCATGACAATTGTTGGGTTCATTATGGGATGTGAATTGTAGCTGGAATTTGGTTCTATCCATTAAATGCATTTTAAAAAACATAATGTTTGGGTACAAAGTGAGTTGCACTAGTATCTGGTATCTGGATTTTAGGAAGACAAATGTTTACCGATTAGATAATTGAAAGCTTTTTAAACTGAACCTTGAACTGTCAATTGGTCACCACTTGGTGGTGAATTGGGTCTAGAAATCTGGACATTGCCATCAAAGGCCTAAGGAGCTGAGATGCTAATGGAGACGGAAAGGAGGACGACTTTTGATTAACCTCAAAGGTGTTCCAGCAACCTATTTTGTACCCTAACTGAGACTGGGGGAACATCTCTTAAGATGTATTATGAAAACGTGGAGACATGTTTACAGAAGCCATGCTGGAAAATAGACAGAATTTATTGTTGCAAATGAACTAGCTGGTTTTGTTAAAAGGCCATTTATTGAATGGTAGCAGGCATGTATGAGATCTCAGAAAAATGCAGCATGTCTTCAGAGGTATTTGAGATTTGATGGCAAAAGAACTCATTCTACATGATTAGAAACTGATTGAAACTGATATGCAAAGATAGGAAAAGACATCTGTTGCATGTTGGAGAACTGCATTATCAATGCGCTCTGTGGAAGGTTTTGTGAATGTATGAGGCAGAGAAGCTGCTTCTGCATCCCCATAGGCTGATCTGTGTCTATGTACTTGGTGTCGAGTCAAAGCCGCTTAAGCTGGGTGACAGATTCACCCAGAGGTGTGTATTGTGCTCACTCTTGTTCCTGATTTTATGGGCATCATATGAAGGTAGCAAAGGCCCGTCTATCCATGGCAGTTTGGATGTGCTTTTGCATAGGTTGTTATTAATATGATTATTTCCCTTCTAGCTTGAAAATGCTATATTTATGTTACACTTAAGAAGCCAGTTTTCCTCTCTGATGGTTTCACACCTAAACAAATTATCCCATATCTCCATTATTTTATTGAACACGCTAAAAAAGGTGGGAGACAGAAAACTGGACAAAGAAATTTGTGTATTATACACGTTTCTGTTGCTAGACTGCCTTAAGGTGTGTGTAAGTGGATATTGATGCAGTGAAGCAATCTTTGACTATCCTAAGGCAATTTGATTAAAATAGATCTTAGATATTTAATAGTATATACACACAGAAGAACCTTCAGGAGTATTTCAGTTTGCTAGGTCTTCTGTAAACTGTGACGGAGCAGAAAGAATGTCTGTTTATGGCAGAATGTTCCGCAAACTAAAATATAGCTCTGGGTATGTAATTTCACTGGTGTCAGGGCTGGGCTCCTTAGGAACGCGTTTAAAGTTGGTTGGAAATTTAGCTGCATTATCTACAGCTTGGTTCATGCAGCTATCAGAGCGAAGCCCCGTCTGTCAAATATGTGGAAGTCTTTCCATGCGAATTCGTCGATGATGGCCCGCAGAACCGTGTCAAAAACTTTCTCACATGAAGTACTTCTTCCTGCCAGAGGCAATTTTCCACTAATTGCATTTTTGTTACATTCATTAGTTAGATTATTTAACCGAACGCTATCTTTTCCATAAGCCTGCATATATTTTAGCTAATTAAACTCTATCCAGGACTTAAAGGGACTACCTAGCTTAACAAAGTGTTCAAATTCCACGGTCTGAGAAAATATACACCTCGCACTCATAAATTTTATCAGTTTATCATAGGTCATCGAAAAGTGTTATTAGAAAAAGTCTCCTCATCATCTGCTACAATGGACCAAAAAATATGAAGTATTCTGCATATCATACATCAAACCTGATTTCCGATGGAAGCTATTAGCATAAAATCACCCCAGAATGCAGTGAGAATCGGATTCCCGCAGCTATATCGACTGCTGGCTTTTCCCGAGAAGAACGTGTGAGGCGGCCCCGTTTGCATCTTTATAGGCTTTTCTGTTGTTAGAATGCTTTAAACACATTTCAGATACAGAAACGACTTGTTCAGATACATAAATCCCAGCAAATCCCTCAGTTCAGTTCTCACCTGCTGACTTTCCTGTCGGCAACTGGGAGGGGAAGATTTGTTCAACAGTATGTGAATATGTTAATTCCACTTCTCCGTAGAGAGGGAAGTGTACCAGGCTGAAGGCTTGGCTTTGGCTTTCTCCCGTGAAGGACTATGAACAATAAACATCATTAGCAGTAGCTATTATGTTCCCCCTGTCCTCATTCCACACATCTCACTATATATGGCAAATCAAGCTGTTCAGACTTGTTTTTCACCAAAAGTGGATAGTTCAGGTCCAGAAATTAAAAATCCAGACCAAGATTTTGTTTCAACCAACCAGTTGAGTATAAAGAGTCACAGTCATGGAGTACTCAACTGGTTGGTTGAATCAAAATCTTGAACCGGAATTTTAGTTTCTCAACCTGAACTATCCACCTCTGCTTTTCACTGGCAGTGGAACCAAATCACCAGCACGTATTGCCTTTGAAAGCTTTCTGTGTTTTTTTACAAGGTGTGAATGTGTGCAAATGTCCCGCACGTTCCACAAACTGACCCAGCGCACGTCATTCAATTCCAGAGCTCTGTGTGAAGCATCAGAGAGTTGGATGAAAACAGCATTTACCCTAAAAACAGATCTGGGCCAGGGGCATGTGTAAAGGGAACAATGTTTATGACTGTGACGTTGGTGGTCCCCTGCCAATCTACTGGATAAGCTGTGGGAAGATGTATAAGTGGATGTTTGTGTTTGGGCTGAAATTAAAACTAGTTCTTGCAGTCTGGGATATAACTTTTAATGACTTTTATGTTGCAGTTCATGCTTTGTATGTTTACAGCTTATGGACAGGCAGACAAGGCAGAATAGCCTGCTGGGAAATACATTTTGTCTAGCTTGCCTTTATTTCTTTCAATTATTTTATGCATACACTACCAGTCAAAGGTTTTTGCACACACTAAGATTTTCTACAATTTACACGTTACTCACTTAGCATGTACGAAAAATACACTCAATTCTTTGCTAACAAACACACTTACAGTATGTTCACCATTTGAGTACCTTTATTAGCCAGAAAATGTCATATTTCTGGTTCATCAAAATAACCTCTGCTAGTAGTTATAACAACAGAGAAAATGTCTGGTATTCTTTCTACAAGGGACATGCACTGTTACATAAGCTTTCCATGTTATAAAGGAAACTGTTTTATACGGCTTACTGTATATTTTCATTTACAGTTGTTTACCCAATCCTTAACGAGAATGAAAAATCTGCAGTTTATGAAATAAATGGGAAAATGTTTAAAACCTGTGGTGTGCAAAAACTTTTGACTGGTAGTGTAGTTTGATCACTTTTGATAATATGGTGTGTAGCTAATTGCTAACTGCTGTGTTTTCTCTAACCTAGAGATTACAGAATGAGTTACTTACCACATCCCCTGGGCTAAATCCTCTGAAACAGTGCTTCCGACAGACGAATGTACCGCTGACTATTCCAAATCAATAAACTAATGGTGTTAGAAGTCTGGACATGCAAAGTTCGATATAAATGTTTCATAATAATGTTCTCGGAACAGAAACATGTCTATATGCATAATAAAACTGATGAAATACACACGTAACACTTTCTCATTAGACAAAAATGGTATTATTGCATTGATTTGACCTTTCCTAAATGTCTAGACGCAATTCAATTAAGCAGGCATATCTTGGAAGATCTGGAATAAGGGCTTTGTGGATGTAAAACTCATTTTCCTGTAGATACTCCTATCAGCTTTAACCACATCAGTCCAAAAGGTTGTGTTAGTGGCCCTTAAGTAAAAGTCGAAATCATTTTAAAATCAATAATTTCCCATTTCACTGTGTGGCTTAATAACATTTTCCACTGGTGTGTGCAAATATTCAGCAATTAATTTGCAAGACCAAAAGTAAAGAGAAATAAAAGATGCCCGAAACTGGATTTATAGATCTTTACTTTTTCCATTTTATTTGCTTATTAGAAGAAAGGAATTTATTACTATTATTATTATTATTATTATTATTATTATTATTAGCAGTAGTAGTAGTAGTAGTACCAGTGGTGGTATTTTGTCAGATACCAGGCAGGGCTGATTAAGAGAGAAAATGAAACTAAATATAGAAAATCAGAGCTATGTCTATGTGTGTTGCTACTGCCTTTATATACACAAAGCGTATAATTTAAAGGGGACTTGTTTTGCTTTTTAATCTTTTCTTTAGTGTGATATAAAGCTTTATGTGCATGTAAATGGTGTGCAATGTCTTAAGGCCAAAGTATATGCCAAAGGGAGTAACTCTCACTACAAAAATCACAGTTTCTAATCTGCCTGAAACAGCTCATTGGAATTCCAGCCCTTATTTCTGTGACATTGTGAGATCACCTTGTAACATGTGCTCACCTGCATGCAGAGTGCAAGATAGGGGTGGAATGGACAAGCTGACCAGTCGGAGCACAACGGAGTCTTTGGGGGTGACGCTTAAGGTTCCAACAGAGTGTTTCAGGCTGAGTTATAGACAGAATGAATAGAGATGTACAATATGAGAAAAATTATGTGTTTTTGGAACAATGAAGGATGTAAATCTATTCTACTACACCACCAAAAAAATTATCAACAGTGAAAATGAGCATAATAGGGCTGCTTTAATTTGATGAGATTCATTACCTGTCATATAGTTAGATGATTTGCAACGTGTGAATGAAGGAGGGAGGTAAAATAAAACAGACAGTTGCCCTGACATCCATTAAAGCCAAATATGTACAACAGGAACTTCTGTCTCAGATAAAGCATTTCAATAATTTATGGTACAGTATGAAAAGAAAAATACTCTTTCGCTTTTTTAATCCCAAAGTGATTTAATAAATGGTCGTACTCATTAAAACATAAACATTAAAAGCAAACCTTTTCACAGTCAGGGTTGAATGAAGCATAAAATCTGATTTATAGCAAACACAACAATAAACACTAACACACATTTTTTAAATTAGAGAATGTTGTGTTTATCTGAGGTGATAATGAAAAAAATAACAGTACACAAATGTGGTGTCCCTCAAAAGTGAAAGATGTTTCACGACCTGTGGGCCTCAGAGAGTGGAGTTGCCGTGGTTATGGCAACGCAGAATTGCTGTTGACTTTTGTATGTGTATAGTTCTTGGTTATGTGAGTATATTGAAAATGTAGGATCAGGCCTCATACAACCAGTGAATGTGATAGGAGATATGTTGTATTAGCCTTAAACATATCAAAGACATACTGCAAACTAGGCACTACTAAGTCAAATATTTCAGTTAATTTTAACAAGCATCATATTGTTATTATTATTGTTAGTAATATTAAGATTTATCTACAGAATTGTTTCTGTTGCTTTAAGAGAAAGACAAACGTTTTGCATAGAGGAGCAAATCATACCATGAAATAGGAATGCAGCAGATTAGAAATACTGTTTAAAATATGCAGAAGCAAAGAGACATCAGTCAGAAATTGATGGACCTATGTAAAGCAAGAGAAACAGTGGGCAAATAAAGAGTATGGTTTGAGCAGGAAGGTGCCCGGTATATTTGTCCTTCTTTGTTGACTGACATTGCTGCAGCACACTTTCCAAGCGTGGTTAAAGGAAGATAGGAAGTTGGCTACCAAGGTCCATTTCCTTGAGGGTCTTGGTGACTTGTACAGGCACGAAAACACTCCAAAAACACTCCAGAACCTGGCATGTGCACTTCTGCTCTCATCCTGGGGGCCTGCGGCGATTCTGCAGCCAGGGTTAGTGCAGCAAGCAGCTATTTATGCAGTCGTCAGGCACTTTGTGAAGGATGAGCATCTGGTACAAACGTAGAAACTAGTCAAGTGACCCCAAGAACACTTTTCAGCGAGATCCGCGTGTGCCTTGATGACAGTCTAGAGCTGCTTTACATGAATAGGGAGATCATATTCTATTCTTGTCACGGGGTGGTATTTATTAAATAATTCTTACATCAGTCATATGTTTGTATTTGCATTATAGTTTGGTGAATACATACCTTTCATTGGATTTGTGACAGATACAGAACCTTTCCTTGCCTAACAACATGATCGCTGTATAGCCTCTGTATTGGCCAAATTTTATAAGTGATTGTTAAGAATGAAACCATGGGATGAGTTTAATTTTCCAAGAGATATTATCCCCAAAGTCACTGCGTTTTCAGCCCGCTGATTCACTTGGACAGCTGCGGTCTCTGATGTGGTCCCTTGTGCTGCAATGTCATTGGCCAATCTTCAAGACCATTACCAATGGGTTCAAAAATAGCAGAGGCCCCTTTTGCAGACCAACTGCACCTGGCATATGTCAGTATCCTGCCTTTCCAACCTCAAGCCTTCAGCCAATCGGAAATACAGGCTGGAAACTGGAGAAGTACAACAACCCACCATAAGAAACTGTGCAGACCCTTTCACTGCAACTCATTCAATTGGAAATGTATGTGCATTTGATCACACTCACTGCTGATCTTTCTTTTCAGCATTTGACTGGGTACCGTCCCAACCAAACAGCCAAACCACCATCAAGTTAAAATAACCTTGAGTAAAATATCTGTATAGGAGCTGATATCGCATTCACTGCGCAATACACAATAATTTATCTCACTCAAACTGAGTTTTAAGCCAAGCCTGCCTTAACTGGGATGTTGCAGGACACTACACTCGTCACTCAACAACCACGTTCCGTTCCTACGACTAAGTCGTTAAGCGAATTGGTCGATAAGCGATATTTCAAGCATACCGTACCGGTAGTGGCTTTGTTTAGATATTGTTTAAATGTCACCTTTGCACCATTTATAACATTTTGCATATTTATAAATGTATAAACAGTAGTGTACTGTATGCTGTAATAAACTGAATAAAGGAATTCAGCTGTAATGTACATTACTTAGGTGTGCATACTATAAATACAGGTAAATGGAGATTGCGAATTGTGAATGCTGAGCAACTGCGGGAACAAGACTGTGACTGAGAATGAGACCGAGAAAAGGTGATGTGAGATGAGATGCTTGACACCGAGATGCTGTGCTGCGTCTGTGCTGTGTCAAATATCTCGTATAGCGTACAGTACTGACTGGTCGGAGGGCTGGTCGTAAGTCCGAGCGGTCGGTAAACAGGTGGGCCGTTAAGTGAGGAGTGTCTGTAATTGTAATGGAATTGTATAGAAACACAGGTAGCTTGATAGCATTCTAGCTGTTGCATTCAGTCTTCATTAGATTGTTAGATTTGTGGGGGGGGGGGGGGGGGTGTCTGAGTGTGTCACACACCAGAGACGTGCTGCGTGCTTGCTAAGCCATTGCAGACCAACTGGCAACCATTTGCAGAGTCAGTGTCCTTCCTTAGGGCTGTTTTAAAGCTAGCTTAAGTAGCTGGTTGTAGATGACAGAAAACCTTTGGTCTTTAACTCTGAAACATGCACTTTCATCCTTGCTAGGTGTGTGGTCTTATCATCCGTGCTGAGTCTTGTGCTGTCAGTGGGGGATGTAAGTCAGTACTCTGCTTTAGCAAGTCACCTAACACTTAGCTCGAGAAAGAAACGGCAAGATGTGAGAAACTTGCATTTTCACTTTGAATTAAGCATATGGCATATTTAAAAATAATTCCAAGCAAAATGGTTTTGTTGTACATTCTAACTCTTGTTATATGCAAAGAAATCCATGAAAAGTGTCACTGCAGACATTTCTCATGTGTGGTTCCCCGATGGTGGAGTGAGCTGTCAAACCACTTCTCTCGACCTTCAAGAAACAACTCAAGATCCACCTGTCTAGGAAACCCTCCGCTAGCCTACGCCACTCCACCTTCTCTGGATGATGTTAATGTTTCACTTTTTGTTGATTTGAACAGCTTATCAGGTTCTTGCTTTGTCTGGAAGATGTTGTCTGGCTCTTACTCTTACTCCTGTAACTGGGCTTTCATCGGAGGTTCAACCTCGCTGCACTATGCCTACCCTGCTAACAAATTTTCATCCTAGGAACGTTTACCAAACATTCCAATTAAGGTATGGAAACATTCAGCGTGTCCTGATATTTCCAGAATGTTTTCCCACTACTACAACTACTCAGAGGTAGATAGTTCAGATTAAGAAAGTACAAATCCAGACCACGATTTTCTTTCAACCAACCAACTGAGTATAAAGAGTCACATCACAGAGTAGTCAGCTGCTTGGTTGAAATAAAATCTTGGTCTGGATTTTTACTTTCTTGACCTGAACTATCTACCTCTGCAACTAAGACTAATAATATAAAAAGAAATGAAGGGCATGGTAGGGCAGATGGTAACACTGTCACTTTACGCCTCAGGTAATGGGTTCAAGGCAGGACGGTGTGTGTGCAGCACATTTATAAAATAACATTTTGTCACGCCCAGCCCCGATCGCCCTCATGTGGACCACACCTCCTTGTTAACCCCGTGTGGAATCCTCCCATTTGCCAGCTGTTGTTCGTTTCCTGCTCGTTACCTCCTGTATTTAGTCCATGTTCTGTCTAGTCTTCCCAGATCCGTCATGGTATTGTCGTGGTGTTAACGTTTGGTTGCTGTTCGTCACCCGTGTTAAACCCCGTTTTCCCCGTAACCTGGATTCTCTCGCCTCCTTCCCCGCTCGCCTCCGCCCCAAACGTGACACATTTGATTATAAAATGATATTTTTCAACATTAGTTATGTTTAAAGGATGTTCAGGTAATAGTCCTCATTGTGCTGGCACCGACAGAACTTTTGTTAAAATATAAAATGTGGAGATAATGTTCCTTTAGTGTTACAGCACAAACATTCTCTGCCAACTTTGAGAAAACATTCACGAAACATTGGCTAAAGTTCTGGGAATCTTCGCTGTTAGTCTTTGACAACTGAATGTTTGTAATGTGTTATTTACATCACCTGATTGTCGCTTTGGAGAAAAGCGTCTGAAAATGTAAATGTAATATGCTAATGAATCTGGAGAAAAGCATCTGAAAATGCTAATGTAATATGCCAATGAATCTTTCACATTCGGAATCCATAAACGCTCACGTTTGCACGGTCTGTGGATGCCAAAGGAGCTGAGTGGCCGCACCAATACAGAGATAAAGTGAAATCAGATATGGAAGTATGCTGCTCAGAGGAGACCACTCTCACCTCACAAATACGACCAGTTGCATATCATCAGGATTTGCATTCTTCTCATTCACACACTATATATGTCACTGACATAAAATAATTATATTTCAAACAAGATGGCTATGTCTGCTAATTAGAGTGATTCATACAGGATGTGAATGTCCGCAGTCAGGCCGCTAAGATTACGGAGGTGCAAAATTGCACCCGTGTCCTGGGTGTTTAGCAGGACGGGGTGGATCACTGGGTGCTCTGGTGACAGCTGTGCGTCTCATCTGAGGCTAATGATGCATTCTGTTATAAATAGTGGTTTGGGGTACCTACGTCTGCAGGATGCAGTGTGAGGCTTGCTCTTGTCCTGCTGAAGGTCTGCTATGTCTCCAGTGTCCTGTCAGAACAAGGAGCGCAGGCATACTGTGAGCCAAAGATGTTTTTGAAGGTAAAAGCACAAAGGTAGAATGGAATTGTATCATCAGTGGAAAATTGTTTTAAGAATCTTCCAAGGTCCAGCCTCTTCCCATTGTTTCCCCTAGTTGGTTTTGTGTTATTCAAACACAAAAACACTCTAATGGATACTAAAAAATGCCAGAAACTGGGCACAGAACACACTGAAGAAATCTTAACTTAAATCAATATTATCAGTTTGCAGTCCATTGCAAGGACTCTCTCTGAAATATATTACAAATAGCATTTCCCTTTGCGATAGGGAGTTTAGCTGCCTGTGTCATTTAAGGTACATAATCGATACCTGTGTCTGTATTTAATATAGGATATGAGCGTTGACATTTAAAAGGTCGATTACTTTTGTTTATACAGTCAGTTTACAAACCAGATGTTTTACATCTTTTCATAGAAGGCAGATTGTTGACCAGTTTGTGTGGCTCGACTCACTAGCACAGCATATGCAACGTACCGCAACCGTGCTGACAGGCAAGATAATAGGATTTGTCATATTTGCTGAAGCGGACAGCACAAACAGTTTGGCTGCTGCAGTATCCCCTCACTTGTACAGAAAAGGGAAGTACTTTTGTCAGTTTACTCTTCTGCAGGTTGTTTCATCCCTCTAAAGGCACCACAACAGGCAGGTAGCTCCATTACCAAGGATCACAGTTTGTTAATAGTACTGATGAAGCTGCCACGTTGACATTACATGGCTAGGCTACGTCAGTCCCAATCATTTTTGAGACTTCGTTCGGCAGTCGTTTCTCAAAATTGACGAGCGGCCATCTGATTATTGCGTACTAGGTAACACTAAAACGGCAAGCCTCTCTGGAATTTCTAACAAGACAAATTTGACAAGAAAAATTACCCTTCCCTTTTACCCTCCAATAGATAGTGACATACAATTTATCAGTCAGGACCAAGTAGCTTGAGATGGCTTATTTTACTGGCAGGATTAAGCACGAATTTTAAGTCCTGCCAGGCCCAGACTACGTAACACTTACATGAGCAGCTGTCCAAAGCTACGAATTAAACTCGCAGTCTTACTTGTGACAGACGTCACTAGGAGCTCAAAGACATCTAAAGAAAATACACTCTTCCTTATTACCTCAACTATAGTACTACTGCTTAGCTAAATTAAGATGAATATGTGGATGATTGAACAGCAGTGCCTAAATAATACAATCGGTTCTTCTTTGCTGCATTTTGTTTTTATTTTTCAATTTTACACTCGCTAAAAATAACCTTAATTTAAATGACAACGCGAGAGTACTGTAATCATAACAGTATTAATTTTCAGCAATACTCTAATGCTATGTAATTACATAGAATGCTTGTGAATTTCGCGTGTGGATCTGTTATCATAGAGAGAATTTCAGATTGAAGGGAACCATCGTAATTGCTACATAAAACAGGCAGTACTCCTCAAATGAGGACTGGCTATATTTCCTGTTATGACTAATGTACACTTACCAAAAGTATTGGGACGCTTGCCTTTACACACACAAAACTTTAATGACGTCCTATTATTAACACATAGGATTTAATATGGAGCTGGCCCACCCTTTGCAGCTATGACAGCTTCAACTCTTCTGGGAAGGCTGTCCACAAGGTGTAGGAGTGTGTTTATGGGAATTTTTGACCATTCTTCCAGGAGAGCATTTGTGAGGTCAGGCACTGATGTTAGACGAGAAGGCCTGGCTCACAGTCTCCGCTCTAATTCATCCCAGAGGTGTTCTATCGGGTTGAGGTCAGGGCTCTGTGCAGGCCAGTCAAGTTCCTCCACACCAGTCTCCCTCATCCATGTCCTTATGGACCTTGCTTTGTGCACTGCTGAGCAGTCATGTTGGAACAGGAAGGGGCCATCCCCAAACTGTTCCCACAAAGCTGGGAGCATGAAACTGTCTAAAATGGCTATGAATGCTGCAGTATTAAGAGTTCCTTTCACTGGAACTAAGGGGCCAAGCCTAACCCCTGAAAAACAACCCCACACCATAATCCCCCCTCCACCAAACTTTACACTTGGCACAATGCAGTCAGGCAAGTACCGTTCTTCTGGCAACCGCCAAACCCAGACTCATCCATCGGATTGCCAGACAGAGACGCGTGATTCGTCAATATGCTCTAGAGTCCAGTGACGGCGTGCTTTACACCACTGCATCCAACACTTTGCATTGCACTTGGTGATGTAAGGCTTGGATGCAGCTGCTCGGCCATGGAAACCCATTCCATGAAGTTCTCTACGCACTGTTCTTGAGCTAATCTGAAGGCCACACAAAGTTTGGAGGTCTGTAGCTATTGACTCTGCAGACAGTTGGTGACTTCTGCACACTGTGCACCTCAGCATGCGTTGTCCCCGCTCTGTGATTTTATGGGGCCTACCGCTTCATGGCAGAGTTGCTGTTGTTCCCAATTGCTTGCACTTTGTTATAATACCATTAACAGTTGACCATGGAATACTGAGTAGCGAGGTAATTTCCCCAATGGACTTACTGCACAGGTGGCATCCTATCACAGTACCACGCTTGAATTCACTGAGCTCCTGAGAGCGACCCATTCTTTCGCAAATGTTTGTAGAAGCAGTCCGCATGCCTAGGTGCTTGATTTTATACACCTGTGGCTATGGAAGTGATTGGAACACCTAAATTCAATAATTTGGAGGCGTGTCCTAATACCTTTGCCAATATAGTGTAAGTACCATGCAGACCAATCACAGTTCTTTCGTGCACGTCAAGCTATGGCGTTGAGTACACGGCTACGTCATACTTAAGGCATCGATTCGATGCGGAAATATAAACCAGCTTTTGGTTAAGGTTTTGTTTCTCTTTAAAGACCTTTCCAGAAGTGAGAATCCTGATATAAATGATTGAGTTGAAATCTCAGGTTCCAGAAAGGTAAATAAGTAAATATACTGAATTGACATTATATGTATTGTATGATAACCCCATTATACATATAATATTTAATGATCAACACCTGCATACATGCATCGGAGGAGACTTACTTACTTGCTTGTTTGTTTGTTTGTTTGCTCTTTAGTAACAGCAGAACTATGACGGACACCCACCGAAGACCGAACCCTCTACACCAGCAGACAGAAGGAGGTCAGACGCTGAACCGTCAGGTACATACGCGGTGGGTAATTTACACAACACTAGAGACACGCGAGGATCGTACAGGGTGCATATAAGACACGGGAAACACGCACGCAACAACTGGGAATGCAGCTACACCCTAACAACAACATTAGAAGAGCTACTAACAATTACACGCGGAGCATGCTGGGACATGCAAACCCGGCAGGGCCTTTCACGTGCATATAAAAAAAAAGATTGTCCAAGGCCCGAAAGGTGCAGAAAGCCCTGTTATCATTTAAATAAGGAATCTAAGGACAACGAGGAAGTTTAATATAGCATAACGAGCCATAGGGTTAAACAAAATGTACATAGAGGTGAAGGATGTAGTTTATGTAAGCACATAAGCTAAAATTCCGGTTTGGGTGATATATCTGTTATTGGTTTTTCACAGTCCGGCTTCCTCCACTAATATATTGTATAGGCGAAGGTTCGTAACCATATCATTTAGCGGCGCCTTTGCATATAATTATATCTATTATAATAATGTTACTGGCCAGTTACAGTGGGCGTTAGGGTGACAGTCTTATTAATGCCCAGTTGTGGTTGAATTTTAAAATTATTTAAAACATAGTGAAATGGCTCCAGAAAACTTGCAGTGAAAAAAATAGTCGCATGGATCCCGAATACTGATAAAAGAATCAGTAACAACTAGAACAAACCGTCTGATTTTCAAAGAGAACAGAAATCTTCCTCGGAAAAACATTTCCTTCTAATGCATTTCTTCAAAATCCATCAAATTAATTTGTAGTAAACACGACTTTCCTCGCTCTCGTGATTTAAATCCAGCCCTGCTGTTTCTGATTCATTTTAACCACAGCGTGGGGGGCATGATGCTTTTTATTGTTATTTTATTGAAAAGGTAATTTGAGATAATTTGATCAAGGCTTTGTATGGACGCATCAAATACAGAAGGCCACTCAGCCCTGAAAGCGGCGCTTTCATGTTCAGTGAAAAGGAATCCTCTTATAGAAAGATGTCCCGCGTTTTACATTATAAAATACACAAAGCTTCCAAAAATTGAAATATTACATTGCTGGGGAAAGCGTTTACTAAATTTCTGATGCAAGTAATTCGATGAGTTATTCTCTGGGTCGTGCATTTTGAATTCAGACAAACATCACGTTGATTTAGTTTATACTGCCACTATAATGGGGATAAATATTTGCATAGATATTTCCACAAACTGTATAATAAACTCCCCAACAAAATCCCGGGAAACCCGAAAATAAATACAGAGGAGAAGCGTTGTAATTTGCTTGTGTTTTGCATATCCTCTACAACGTCACCCAAATTGTTATTTTGCATTTAGACGGGCAAATATTCACTTACACGTGGCCGTTGGCTTTACTGCTGTGAGAAACGAAAGGTTTCCATCATAGAATGGAAGAGAAACACTGCACCATGGTGCAGTAACAGCGCGCGTTTCTCACTGGCGCCGGCAGATGGCAACACTTACTACCTTTGCGTAAATAATGCATTAAGACCGACAGGCAAGTTACAATGAGTCTTGCTTCAATATTGCAGATCCTATTTACATTTACCGCGTTTAGCAGACGCTCTTTTCCAGAGCGACTTCTAACAAGTCCTTAGTAATCTATGACTGTTCTTCAATTTATAAGCTAGACGTAAAATCAACAGCTGTCAAGATCAATTTACCGCTAAGAAGTTTGTATAAAAGTTGTTGGGAAAGAGTGCACAGGAAAAGATTGTTAGTGGATTTTTGTGATTCTTTTTTAATGGAGAGAGTGGACAGTAAGGGTGGTATTAGTCTCCAAAGTAGTCCTTGAAGAGGTGTGTCTTCAGGCGACGCTTGAAGACAGGAAGGGACTCGGCCGTTCTTATGGCAAGAGGAAGTTCGATCCACCACTGAGCGCCAACATTGCAAAAAAGTCTTGATGCACATCGTCCTCTTTTAAGTGTTGGCGGTTCGAGACGAGCAGTGCCTTATGCTCTGAGAGGACGAGGAGTGACACGATTCTTGATCAGTGCTGCCAAGTAAGGAGGAGCTGTTCCAGTCTTGGCCTTAAAGGCAAGTGTTAGGGATTCGAACCTGATGCGGGCAGCCACTGGGAGCCAGTGCAGGTTCCTTAGAAGAGGTATGATGTGGGAGAATCTAGGAACATTAAAGATGAGTCTTGCAGCTGCATTCTGGATCAGCTGAAGTGACCTTATTGCCTTCAGTGGAAGTCCAGCCATAAGGGAGTTGCAATAGTCCAACTTGGAGATGACCAAGGGTTGAATGAGTAGATTCTCTTTAACCCCTTTAAAAAGTTGGTATTCCTCTATTTAACACTGGTATATTTTCATTGGTGAAACGTAATTACACTTTTCAAGGAAGCCACTCGGAGTCGGTGACCTTAGCTACCGTCCGGCCTAAATAACTGAATATGAACTAGATGCATGAGTGACACCTGTTCTACAAATATGCACAGCGGTCTGAGCTGATTTTCGTGTTTGGTACTGAAATTAGAGAAATTTAAACAAAATAAGGGCACTGAGATGCTGAAGTTTCGCACTGGAAAGAAATTTTCTGAGCTTAACTGGTTAGTTATTTGTACTCGATCTACATCATATTCCTGAACTACTGAGTGTTTGTTTGTGTAAATGAACGACAAGCAGGACATAGCTGGAAAAAATATGAGGGGTGGAAACTTTATTTCATTGACCCATTGCCAGTGTCTAGGACCGACATCTATGCAAAAATAATGGGGTCGCTTCTGCCGCTCCGGAAGTTTCTAAGACACAGACAGATCAGTGAAGGAATTAGAAAGTGTTTCTGAAGACCAGTTCTTTTCATAGTGCATTTCACAAAATAAAGGGGAAAATGACAAATTATAGATTTGAAACAAAGGAAAACTAGTTTGCCCTGTAAGAATAAACTGGGAACATTAAGACACAAGCTGAATAATAATAATAATAATAATGAAAAGAAAAGCATTTATGTTGACAGTAATTTTACACTTAAATTTTCAGAAAAGCCAGAAAAATGGCATCAACCAAATCCAAACGTTTTAAAATGTGTAGCTGTAGGTTAGACTTGTGAGACGGTAGTTTGACCTCTGGTGCATCACTGAAGACCACTGCCGGATAACTGGAATGGCAAAAGGTCACAGGGCAGTGCAGTGAGGAGCCAGGCCGGCCGCTCAGACATTAGCACTGTGCAGAGGGTCCCCATCTTCCACAGGAAGTGGGGTCTCTCATCCTCTGCCAGTCACATAAACAGGGCTTGTGGCTTGACCTACACAAGCAAAGCTTATCTGCTACTGGGAATGTGCTTGCGAAGATTACATTCCAAAAGGTTGGGCATAGCCAAAGGTAACTGAAAAACAAAGGATGGCCTATGCGACCATTTTCTCTCAATTTGTAAAATTTGAAAATAAAAAACAGGGTTTAGGCCTCAAAGAATATATAAAACCAAACAGGAAAATAAATTAAAAAAAATCTTACACTGTGTGAGGGGTGAAGTTTAAATAAATATTAAACATTAGACAAAAATCCAATCCAGCTATTACGCTTTTTGTCATACATGGGATATTCATGAAAATACAAAGACGGAAAGGGAAGCCAGACATGGGAGTGCAGTTTGGGACACCTGACAACCACCAAGAGGTTTTTAATTTGGAATCACCCAGTTACTCCCCTTGGCATGTCCCTAAGCTGAGAAATGGCAGAGTACGAGCCTAATAAATACGAGTGCCACTCCGAGTCAGCCCGGAACGCAAGGCGGAATCCATGTTACCCTCCGTGTGTTCTGTGTCTTAAATGCAGGCGTGAGTTCTCCCTCGCGGGCAGCTACAGAATGAAAACTTCGACTGTTTGAACCAGCAAATTTTACAAACACTGCCCATGCCACAACGACCATCACTCTGAAAAGAAATCTTTCCCAAAAAAATAATATATATATATATTTTATATATAATTTAAAAATGCACAAAACACAGACAAAAACGGCAACAGAGGCGATGTTTCTAGTCAGAGGTACTACCAACTTTTTTTTTTTTCTCCTTTTTAATTTATGAAACTATTTTGAGTTATATACAAAACAAGCAAGTACACTTTGCTCTCTCGGACGGACACCGGTATGTGCCTCAGAAAAGGGAAAAAAAAATATAGCCAAAGTCTGAAACAGAACTACGAGTGTTATTGCTTTGGACATACTGTGTACCGCTATGGCGGCCGCCTGCTATGGACTGGCGGTGCCGGTTCTACGCTCTGCTATGACGTAGGCAGGTAACAAGGTAGCTTATGGTAGCTGGGTAGCTGGGTTAGCTGCTCGCTGGCCTGCACGCGGCCCAGCGTCTGAACGCACCGGAACCCACCGTAATGGGAATGTGTGTCCTGTAGACGGACGTGATTCAGGCTGCCATTGCCAACTGTTTTTTTTTATCCTTTTATCTGATTGGTTGGTTTGTTTCATGTAGCACCAATGAATATTTGTTTTTTTTTGTTTTTTTTAAACCCCTCCTCCCCGTTTTTGAGCTGTGGTGGTGTTGTGCACTGGCTGAAGCTCGAGGGTCAAATTAGAATAATAATGACAAGAATAATAGTAAGAATAAATAAATCTTGATATGGCAAGAATGGATTGTTTTCCCATGTTGCACGCGTTGAATTTTTAGTTGTTCCTTTATCTGCAGAACCAGTTGGCACAGGTGACCAGCTCAAAAAAACAAGTTCAGATCCCAGTCAGACGTCAGGGATTCTTGCAAACGAGAAACGAAAAACCTATCGAATGCAAATTTAGCCTTAACTCTTCAAAACCTACAAATTCAATATGCTTAATTTTGTAAGGAAATAAAACTCTGATATATAATTCATGCTTAAGATAACTTTTATGTTTTTGTTTGTTTTTTTTCTCCTCTCAAATATTTAAATCCCTTCATGAGGTTTGTTACTTTCAAAGCGTTCAGCTTCACAAACACAAAAAAATATATATTTTGCGGGAGTTCTAAAAATTCCGAAATGTTAAAATTTTTCTGCGTGTCACATTCCGAACTCGTGCTGGCGTCTGCACAGCTACTAAGGATTGGGGGGGGGGGGAAAGCTGCAAATCCGGCTCACTGCCGTTAAGGTCCACCTTTTGGGTCACGTTCTGAAGCTGCTTCCTGTTCTGGTCACACTGTGCGGGGCTGGGGTCTGGAGGGGCCCGCTTGCCTCGTTAGACCCCTGAATCTGGCTCACCCCCACCCCCTCGGGGCCCTCTAGGAGGAAGACGAGGAGGAGAAGGCGAGTTTGATGCTGCAGCTGGAGTAACCCTCATCGCTGGCCGTGCTCTGCAGGCTACTGTGGTCATCCAGGTCGCTGGTGCTGGCTGTGCTCAGACTGTCCAGGTCTCCATGGGAGAATTCGGTGCTTTCAACGTCGACTTCGATCTCCTCTGCAAGGGTTGGGGGGTTAGGGAGAGACACAATAAAAACTCATCAGGACCCTCTGGACGGGATTCTAGAAACAGCAGCATATGTTAAAGTGTCAAATTGTCCGGGGGGGGGACCATGGATAAAGTACTGTTATCTGAACAGATGAGTATTCAGATGCCACTGGCAAGCATGTGCCAGGAGAAGTCAAAGCGACTGACAGCCTGAAGACTGCGCATTTCCCCTGGCAGCTATGTTAGCCTGTCATGTTAATCCACAGCGCGTCAGCACAGGATCGATCTGCCTTCAGTGTCTCTCTCTCCCTGCTCCACTTTTCCCCGAGTTACTCTCAGGCAACAGAGAAGGGGTTCTGGCGTAGGAAAACCAAGGAACGGAAGGCTGTCTTCCTCCCCGCGTACACCGGCCTGCCTACCTTGGTCCGAGTCGGAGCGATCGGAGCAGAGGGCGGAGCCTACGCTGTCCATGCGTATCCGCTCGCCGTCGCCGGGGGCGATGCCCTGCAGCTGGTCCAGCTGGCGCTGTAAGTGGCGCTGCTCACGCTCCAGGTTCGCCAGCTGGTGCTGGCTCTTCCGGTCAGCCTCTTCAAGTTTCTGTGGGGGAGGGAGACAGAGAGAGAGTGGCCCTGTTAGTCACGGATAGGGGTGTCTTACAAAGAGCCCGCCGTCCCTCTGCCATGTCAGTAACGGTAAACATGGGGCCCAGCTGAAGCTGCCCTGTGTTTCGGCCTCCACGAAAACAGAAGGCCCTCAAGGTCAACAGATCTGCTTTTTCGGGGAATAAACCCGCCTGACAGCCTCGGAGAGCAGAGGTCAGGAGCCGCCGCGAAGCCCAAAAGCTCACAATACCGCGGTAACTTATCTTCCATCGCTGGCATCCTACCCAGAAAGAAGAGGCGCACGGCTGAGCGTGGCCTGCCTTCTGCCCTCTCACACCAGAATGTTCCTTCCTTCTGCGGTCCCCCTCTGGCAGGGGGTGAAAGATCAGGGACAAGCAGGAGACGCCCCGTGTCCTGCTGGGACGCCTTTTGTCCCGTTTCGCTTGGGGGGCCAGTTCAGAGTCTCCGTATTGGAGCCGTGCGCTGTCCAGCCTGCCTTGTCTCATCTGCTTAGACGCACCGTGAAGCTTGATATTCAGAACGTGTTCGTCCCTAAACACACTTAATGAATTTAGTAAATGCGCCCCCCCCCCAGTAGAGGGCCCCGTCCTCCCTTTTCGTTATAAATAGCCACATATTTGGAGGATTGCTCTGGCAGCGTTTGCTGACATTTCTGCATGACCATCGAGCTGAAAACTGGGTTGGGGGGGCACAGGGGAGGCAGTATGGCCTGTTGGGCCCGAGAGCCCATTGAGCAACTCTGCTGGGGCAAACGATCTGTCGCCAGCCACTGTGGTGTCCGCGTACCACTGATCTGCACCTAGTGCTTTGGGCCTTCCAAAACTCCCAAACTACCCACCAGGGTGCACAAGTCAGTGAGCTTTGGCCACTGTGCCCCCTGCTGTCCAAGACTGGTGTAAATGCACAGTAAAGAATCTTGGTACAGAGCTTCCCAAGTGGAAAATAAATAAATGAACGTCTCTGACAGACAGACAAACGCGAGACCTCAGCACAGGAGCGTACAGGACTCGCTTCCGAATGCCACGTGATAGGTGTCTGTTCGCCGGCCTCCACTGCTGTCTGTGCTTGTCGTGTGCGAAGCCAAGGTGGCTCCCCCCCCACCCCCACCCAGTCCCAGATGGCAGAGGGTCGGGGGCTGCGGCGTACCTTAATGTGTGCTTTGGCTTTGTTCAGCAGACCCAGGGTTGTGTGCCGGTTGCAGTCTGGTCCCAGCGGTATAAGTCCCTTCAGTCGCTCCAGACACAGCCGGAGATGAGCCCTCCTGCAAGACAGGAAGGAGGGCAGAGGGCTGAGTCGCCACACCGGCACATACGGCGAGCCCCCGCCCCCCCAGGGCAGATTTACGGGCCGGGCCAGGAGCTCGCCGGGCGCTGCGCATTTCCAGAAGGAGCCGCCAGCCCCTGCCGTCGCCATAAATCTGCCAATTTTTTGCAGCCTGTGGAAGAAGAGCCCCCCCCCCCCGAAGAAGGCATGCAGGGCCGACAGTGAGAGCTGAGGTTCAGCAGGAACTGGTGTGCAGTCACTCATCCCCCTTCCCCCCGATCCGCCCCCCTGTCAGCCTCCCTCGGACGAATGGCCGCCAGATATCCTCAGTGACCTTAGGTTCCTTACCACAGTAAATAAAGCTGAGATACCCCACCCACCTCTCCACATACCACCCAGATTACACGCAAGGGGGATATTCATCACGGCTAACCTCCAGGACTGTTTACATGTCCTACGAATGTCTGGCCGCTAAATTGCCACGATTCAGTTGCTATGGCAACCTGGAGCTAAAAAGCACCAAAAGATGATGTGGAAGGGACAGCATTGGGTTCGAATACTCCGTCATGCTCCCGTAGGCAGCTTCCCTGACCATCCATAACGCCGAAACGCTACTCTGCGCTGACCTCTGACCTCTACGTGTCAGACTTACGGCCACCCCTTGTGACTTTCTAAGGTTCACGCCCACTTTCCTGCAGAAGGTTGTAGGTAAGTCCTGAAGTCCTCCATCCAGGAGTAATAAACGTTAAGGTGCATTCCCAGATGGCTGGACGAGCCCTCTTCCCCGACTTATCCGTTTGATAATGTCATCACTCCTGACGTACGGAGTCTAAGGTGCGATGGCTGTCCCAAGATGATTAAAGACTATTGATAACAGACATATATAAAGTACCATCAGAGGACAGAGGACTGGTGAACCCCCCCAGGCAGCTAACTGAAGTACAATTCTGTTCCCTGTGACCTCTGACCTTTGACTTTCCAGGTCCACAGAGGCTCTGATAGCTCAACTGTAAGACCAGACGAACCACCAAAACATCTCCTGGACCACACACACACACACATACACACGTGTTTACAGGGACGCTGCTAACCTTCCCAGCTCTGGGAGGCTTCAGGGGACACCCCCTCCTCCACCCCAGGTCACATGTCCTGCATGATGTGGGGGGTGGCACGGTACAGGGAGACCCTGTCTCGACACGAATGTTGTGTTTTTGCGTATTACCCCATGTCGCTAAAAAGACAGGGAGCTGCCATTACGCATCTGCCTTCCAGAGCCTTCAGCAATAGCCGAAACGCGCTGACGGCTGAGAGGGCCCCCATTTGTCACCAACGGGATCGTTTATCATGTTTCGAACAAATCAGCCCAAACCTACGAAATCTCCACGTTCCGCCCGGCAGGTTAAACGTAGCCAATCAGGGCCGCTGACCCGTGCGCCATATTTAGGACTTCTCATACTCACACACATAATTTCATGTGGGCCCCGGGTGCCCTGTAATTATGCTGCTGTCGGCGATAAATCGGGCCCTTTCCACGGCCTTGGCTCCAAGCTGCCGCCACATTCACGGATGCCTACTCCCTCCGAAGTTCGCACTGATCACGAAAAGTTTTTACCTGAAGCGTTTGCTTTAAGCTGACGGGCGCCACCCTGTGGACAGATGACATCCCGACGCGACAGCTTTGGAAAATGGGTGTTCCAACACGCTGAGCGACACAGCGCTTCTCAGTGTGGAGAAGACAGTATCTCTTCTCTTTACGGGGTCAAGAACGAATAAAAAGGTCAGTCAGGGACACGTCTGCCACACGTGGCCTCTGCGGGCTTGTCCCGCGTCAGCTAAGCATGGAAGCTGGCAGTGTAAACACAGCAGGGGCAACCCGCACCCTTGTTCACCTGAGCCGACCTCCTGAAGGACGCGTTCCAGGGTGGCAGTCAGGCACCCACCAGAGGAATGCGGTGCCTCCAGTCCACACCCCCCGCCCAGATCCCTGCACGCCACGGTGCAGCCAGAACCTGATGAACCACAGAAGTCAACATGGAAGAATGGATGTTTACTGCGTGCTGCTTGTAACTTCGCCGCATCTCAGCATGCATGTGACTGGCAGGCCCCCCTCCCCCCCCCCCACCGCGTCGAAACAAATTCCATTGATCGCCAGCCAAAATGATGCCGCTGAGCAGGTGATCATCACGCGACGGAGCTCGGCTGCAGCTGTGCAGCGCGGCAGGGGATAAAACGGCAGCTGGGTGGGAAAGCGGCCAGCGGATGGCGCTATGCTAATGCACAGATCACTTAATGCACGGAGGCTTTAATCTGCCTTGTCGGTGGAAGGCCCAGTGGCTCAGGCATAAGTGAAGGGGGTAGTAGGCCTCTGTGTAGCAGGCCAACCCCCCTGTAACTCCGGAGCCGCAGAATTTCAGATTCAGCCCTATGAAGCGGACCAACGCCAAACCATGCAAACAGAACATGACCCAGCCGGATGCACGTTCCAGAAACTCCCTGGCCTCCACACCGGCACCAGCGCCCACCAATAACGGGTGCCAAAACCTGGGGCAGGTCGAGAGGCCTGCCTTCGGAGAACCAGCCAACACGGAGATTAACAGCTAAATTAGGCCAGCCCTCACTTTCGGTTTAAACCTGTAAACTTTCCGTACGCGGGGCCTCACCGCTCTCGCTGCGAGTAGGATCTGCTGTACGGGGCGCCTGACAGCGGCCCTCCACGAACCCGGCCCGTGTCCTGCGTACGATACTACGTACGATGCTCCATTTTGGGGTGTCCTCGTCTGGGGGGAGCGCCGTGAAGTCACAGCTCGGCAGCGCGTCTTCCCCCGAGATCATGGCCCTTTAGTTGCTTTCTGGGGCTGTGGGTGGGTTAAAGGCTTCATGTCGCAGAGCTGACCTACTGATTTGCCGTGGTTACCTGTTCCTTAGCGACCGATTTGGCGACACATGACTCCCACCTTCACATGAGTGATGCTACCCCCCCAGCCATTAGCCAGCAGTCACGCTCACTCCAAATGACACACCCACATGTGTCACACCCATGCATGCAGAACGGGCCTGTGCGTGACTCTGTGGCTTACGACCCTGTGCCTAGGTCACCGATGTCTCAGAAGGTCAGCGGTTCAAATCCCATAGTTGGAAGAGTGACGTGACCTTTGACCCCCAATTTCTAGAGGGACTGGCTGACCTGCTTTATCAAGTGCATGTTGCTTTGGATACAAGCATCTGCTTTGCATATAGACACAAATGTAATGTAAATGGAAGGAGGCGGAGACCTTACAGCCAGTGGCCAGCAGAGGGCAGGGCGGCGACTGCAGAGTGACGACAAGGACACCTTACCTCGTACGTGGACACGGACGCACAGCACACACATGCTGCCAAGCTAAACAAAATAGCACCTGACCGGCAAGCCAGGCAGCTACGACGGTGTTTAAGCACAAACGGATCGGGATCAGGGCACAGGGGGCAGGCCTACTGTCCATATACAGAAGAAAAAACTCACTAGAAGTGGGAACTTTTAAAACGTGAAGTCGTGAAGTGGAGGACGTGGCTGCGTATTACACTCCTGCTTCACTAAGGATGTCCTGTCCGCAACCACTAGGAGAAGCATGAGGTAATGAAAAGGGCCATTGTGGGCGGGGCCAGTGTGGGGGCTGACTTCTATAAGAGGAGCTGCTCTCTTCTAGGAACACGGCCCTATCTTTACAGATGTATCCAGAATGAACAATGACTGCCGTGTCTCTGACGGAGGCCCTGCCCCCCCAGCCCTCACTATCCTGCGTCACTCTCAGTGAATTCTGTTGACAGGCAGCGCTGCTGTGAAGAAGGACATCATTGCGCTGTTCTCCCCTCCGACCAGGGCACGCCAGGGTCTCTAACAGCCCGCTACACGCACCAGGAGTCAGAATAAGGAGTCTGAGCCATGGCCTCTTCTTTTAATCGAGAGTAGTCATCCCTAGGCCTTCTCTCCAGTACACGGTGATCGTTTGATAATGCCTGGCGAGCAGCCTTCATTCGGCGACACCCGATAGCAAAGAGGGGTTCCCGCCGATTTTTGGCGACCGCGTCTCCCAGTCAGCCGTGGCGTTTTGATGGACGTTTCGCTCCGCAACAGAGGACCTGCTCCCCCATCTCCACACGCGAGCTGCCTTATCTCGCCAAGGCCCCGCTGCAGAACCGCGTCACCCGCATGGGTGCCAGGCGCCAAACGGGTCACATGGATTCAGAACGGCGTTGCAGACGCAGACGGCGTGTTCTGGCAGAGCAGATATGACGGATCTTCAGAGGAGGATAACAAAAGGGCCAGGAGCAGATTGGGTAGATACCGGAGACAAGTAAAAATACAGAAAACACTTTGCATTCCTTGATCTGTCTAGATATGATACCTTAAAAATAAATGAAAGAATGCCTGACTGTTAACCTGCTTAATTTACGAAAACCGAGCGGGGGAGGGGTACGGAGATGCCAGGGAGGCCCGGAGGCGATGACATCACGGCTAAGCACCGAGGCCACATCCTTGGGCTGTCCCGTGACATTCCCGCTTATCCCAGCCCATAGTGCTCACCGTGGCACCAACCGGAGAGAGCACCCGATTCATCAAGCTGCCCTGTAAAGGAAACGGGCGATTATTCTACTTTCAGTCTTATTGTTTTGGAACGCGAGTTTGTGGATAATGCACCTGGTTTATCAAAGGCTTTGTGTTACATTAAATTACCATATAATTTCAAAATATGCATTCCAATATTTAGCATTCTCCTTAAAGCTAATGCCTCATGTTACTTAAATAGGTGTTGGGTAAAATTTCTTTAACCAGAAGTAACCTGGGCAGCGACAGTTTTCAGAAAATCGTTCAGAATCATTTCTGCAGGAACATAAAGTTTTTCATTTCGATTATACCACCTTAAGGAGGCTTATTTCACTTTAACGCTAAAAAATTCTTAAAGAAAAAAAAAATTACAACGAAATGGCTGCAGGTGTTTCCCAGCTTTCCCCAGCCACACGCTTTTCAGATTGTGTTTTATTTGAGGCCGCTGCAAACGTTCGGAGCCCCCTGCGAATCGTTCCTCTAAGTCAGTAAGCCACCAACGTGAAGATCGACATAGCGTTATATAACGCGGTAAGAAGACCCGTGTCACCGCGTCCCCGCACCTTCCCGCGCTGCAACCTAACACCTTAGCAACAAAGTCAGCACCGCATGACCCAATCACAGCGTGCTGAGTCAGAGAGGAGGGGATACCCTTAAATTGGGTCACCTCCTGCTAGCGTTAGAACCTGTGCAGGGCAACAAGTTTTCTCCAAATGACTCCAGATTATTATTAAGAGGAGTAATATTGCAATGCAATAAAAATGAAATAAAAGAACAATAACTACACGGGTTGTAAAATCACTTTTTAAGTATACTAATGGCTGACTTTCAGAAATGTATTTGATTACATGATTTTCGCTTTAAATGCATCTCAGGTATGTGTTGCTGCACTGAGGCCATCTTATCAAAGAATGAGCCCAGGGCACAATTCAGGAAAATCCAGTTTGACCCACCTGTTCTTCTCCAGCTCGTTGTGTGTAGACCTGCAGTCAAAAAGAGGAGGGGGGCAATCAGATTATACAAGGCCCACACTCACCGATCCAACAGAAAACAAACATTTCAGACAATATAAGCACTTGCAACGGCAACATCAGAAGCATAAGATGTTTAATACTAACACTGTACCAGACGAGGCAAATACATAAATAAAAATACAAGAGGAGGTCCAGGCCTGTCACACACATCCTGCCAGGAAGAAGATTTAGTCGCTAATCTGACCCGTAGCAGTGAATCCCTGACTGGCTGCCTCTTTAACCGGCCTCCCGGCCCCGTGAGCCGACCTGAAGGGCTGTGGGGGCCAGGCCCCAAAGAGCTTCTCTGTGAGGCAACGCGACAAAGCGAAACATGTGGCGCGGACAGCTAAACAGCCCGGCTCCGTGGCGGACGAGGCCAACACACAATGGGCAGACCCACTGCCCAGGACCTGTTCTGCTCCTCCCCTATTGGTCATTACTATCACACATACTCTTAATTCCAAAGGCTCGCGAGGCTGATTGGGGCTCACTGTGTTGTATAACAGTGCATGCGTGACGGCTGGCATGTGCATTTTCGATACCAGTAAAAGAATAAACCAGAACTAGTGCTTTATGGGGAACAACCTTTTATGAAAATGACACAAGCATATGGGCATATTCTTACTAATCCGCATACCACATTCAACAAGATAAATAAACGCAGAAAATAGCCGGAGATAATTATAAAGATGAATCATCATTCTGTGTATGTCACTCTGGCTCCACAGACAACGAAATTAACAGGCCTGAACCTTTTTGTGAAAAGGGAAGACAAAACACCATGGAGGGTAGTCATGGCTGTCGGCTGCCCTTCGCACATCCGAGCTGCAGCCATCTCAGCACGGTGACATCGTGCAACTTCCCGAGCTCGGGGTGCCTGGGCCACAAGGCATTAAGGCCTCTGCTATCTTTTACACTAGGACACATTCGAATGGCTTGATTATAATCAAAGGCCTGAATGCCTCTTATCGAGGCAGTCTGTGGAGCCCACACACGCATCTGTAGCGTGGGAGACAATGACGTTCGTTGGATCGAGGGACTGAAAAGAGAGTTTGTAGATTTTTCCTCAGCATAGCAAATCAAACCCGCAAGGAAGCCTTAGACGGAAAAGGCAGTGTAATCAATATGCAGGAGCAACAAAATATCAACAGCCATGGCTCTTTTTTTGTAAAATGTTAAAAGCTGGTGCGGCATGTGCTGCGTGACTACGGTGAATTTTTAACATAAACCGGGCATGGAGCAAGGCGGCACGCGCACGTAATGCATCGCCATCCTAATCGCGGATTTAATGGGAGAATAAGCGACCCCAAAACGCCAAAAACGAGCTGCATTCTCACCTAAAGTCACTTTACGCTCTGCGACCTTGGGAGAGCTAATTTCAATTAAATCCTCGATCACGGAATTCCCAAAGCATGTCATAAACATCACAATAAATCATTTACTACCGTGCCATTACGGCACCTATCTCGTGGTCACGTATAGCATAGTGATCAACTGCTGTTTTACTTCATACGGAGTACAGCCCTAACTCTAAAATGGACACCGCATGACAAAATACAAACTGCGTGTTTTTCGTGATCCAGAAGGCTGCAGTGGATAAACCCACGCGATTCATGTCATTTTCCTAACGCGCCACAATAAAATACGTATTTAAGCTTTTCTCATGCTTGTAAAATCGATTCTAGATCTATTCCTCACGTCCTGTAACATCACCAAACAGTAAATAAGAGATTTTTTTTTACACGTAAGGGTTAGATGCGAAATGCGTGCACGTGACAAAAATAAATTTAGGCTTAATTCTCAAACTGTCAATCTTCCTAGGGTGTTAACGTTACGATATTAATCCGGGAGATATATGTGAATGTAAAGGTCGCGTCGTTCGTGGAATATCGATGCAAGGCAAAGAGTGTTCGTCACACATGGAAGATAACACCGTAGAGACGGTCCCTAACCTAAGCGCCGCAGCCAGTTTGACAATCAGCTGATGAGAGAGAGAGAGAGCTTCCCCCTCCCCCAAGCCAGGAGCTGGAACAAGTGCCAGTGCAATGCAAAAAAAAACACACCCGCAATATTTATTTCATCTTCGTGTCGTACTGCATGGGTTAATAGCAATTTATATAAGCACCATTAGATTAAAATATCGTGTTGCTGCCTGACACGCAGATAAGAAGAGCCTTCTTGCAGCGCACGCCGAAGTTACGGGGCTATCGCTACTGTTAAATGTCTGCCCTCGTAAATTTCCTTATCTTGCAAGTTCATATCGTCTGGCTGCAAAATGCGTATAGGGGCGAGGATGAGAAACAGAAAGTGGACATTGCGGGGACTCTGGGCAGCGGCGATGCAGTGCTGTTTGCTAGGGTCTCGTTAGCAAAGAACCGGATCGGTTGCAGAGGACAAATGCGGCACTTACCTGTTGTGGTTGGTGTTGTACTTCTTATTTCGGAATTTCCGCTGTCTTTGATAGCTCGTGTTCTCCATTGATGGGAACATCGAAGCGTACCCGTGTTCACATTCTGGCGAGAAAGGCAAAAGACAGACTGCCTGTCATTCCAGTCTACCATCCCCCCATAGGATCACACACAGGCTATATACTGTACATGTCAGTTCCTATCGGTACCGTGCATGCACTAAAAACCCAGTTACATGTCGGTCGTTTGCAGCTTCACACAAAACCATCAAGCCACCAACCGAAGCAATGCAACACGCTACAAACCCCAATGATAGTTTTAAAAACTGGGAATAAATAACATTTCCTGGTTACGTACCTCTCTCTCTCCTATCTAGATATTCCGCAGCCTCCAATAACCTTTGGATATTAATGAGTTGCACTGCCGTCATTCTGAGTGTAGGTAGCTTGCTATGGTTATTACTGAAATATATTGCTGAACAGATTTATATCTCACTAGAAACACTAGATATCGTCACTTATACAGTATACGGTATTGCTTCGAATTAAACTTCCGTGATTTTTGAATATTTTTTAAAAATAATGCTTGCTACGTCTAGCTGCCAGAACACCGAAATATTTCCTAGCTGGCGTTATCTAGTTTACTCAACTTTCGCTTTGATTTTAAAAATAAAACATTATAATATCAAAGTATTAAAATACTTAGGAATCACACAACTACAAATCGTACAAAACAGATATAAACGATATAAAATTCTTCCCCCCGAAAGCCCACAGCCTCCAGAGTCCCCTTGGTGCCTGTTTAACTCCACCCCCAGTTTGTTTACCTGCCTCACAGCTGAGGGAGGGGACATGCCACGGCGCAAAGCTTCATGGGTATGCGAGTCTCCATAATACAGTAGCAGTAATAATAATAATACGTCTGTCTGTATTGGGACTACTAGCACAAGCCTGATATTAACATAATAATGTACTGGTGTTACGTACTTATCAACCGACGGCACAGAACAAGAAGATAAAGTAACAATCTAAAAAACAAATGTGATTTCCTAACCGTTCTTATTATATGTTATTATTTATCATGAACCATTGGTCGTGACTTTAAACGCGTGACACACAGGAAAAAAAACAGAAAATATGACGGGACGGGTCACGCTCTGCCGCAGATCGGAATGCAGAATGCATATAAAATAGTGTCATGCATTACGATCAAAATAATACGTATGATATTACTACGACATGGGGCGACAGAATATGCGACTTCCGTAGTCACGTTTGCAATTGCGACACATCCTACAAGTCCCAAAGGACCCCAAAACATTAGGGTCTTTAAAGCAACTCGTGGCCAGGCCCAGCAACACATGACATCATCACAAACCACGTGGTCTATTGGACGCGCACGCTAAGTACAGTCAGCAAACTAACACTCAACCAATCACAGCGCTTGAATCTGCTCCATGTGGAAATCATGTGCGTACTCCTGCTGAGACCAGGAAGCGGATTATTATTTTTTTTAAATGCAGCGTCGTGCAATTTCATTTTCGTTTCTTTTTGCTAACTGCTGAACTTTAATTAGTAGTCTTATTTTTCCTCATATTTTAATCGATATGTATGGATATACAGGTATATATTTGTATACATTCATGTTTGTTTCCATTTTTCATTTCATTTGTTAATGCTTGTTCTTAATATTCCCGCTGACAAACATTTGAGTTTGACACACATCTTATCATCGTGAAGTTTAATTAGGTAATACATAAATGTTTTTAAAAATATGATTTAAAGAGGAATATGCTGCGCGTCGCCGCAGTGCTGCACTTGATTTCCCGTAGTTCTGCAGTGACTAAAAGTAATTCAAACATAATATGCATTTTAAGGGTGTATTTTATAAGAGTCCAACCTTTTACGTCCATGGGTAACGGAGGATTGTAATATAAACGACCGTTTCTGTTATATACATTCCTTCCTACAAGGCAGGACGAGTAAACAAGTAAATATTACCTCGTCACATCCATATTTGTAGAAAAACATCCGCTTAAAATGTACGATCAAGAAATGGTTATTTGCTTGAAAATGCGCGGATGCACACGGTAAATTTACAAGGGAAAATAATCTCCATCTCTAACGCGCAAGTTTTTCTAGGGAATGACCTGATTCGTGGCCACCGGTCTAAATTTTTGACATTTATGTATTTGTTTTACGGTAAAAAAAAAAATTATTTTCAAAGTGACGCATATCAAATAAGTACAATTGCGCGATGAATGGTTTACCCTACATAGCTAACTCGTGTGCGCCGTCCCCATTAATCAAATCTTATTGTTTTATATTACTTTGGGATCAGACGCATAAAATAGGTCAAAACGCTATAAGCAGGTTAATAAATTACCAAATTTTATTTATTTTTTTTTCCTCCTCAAAAACCGTATCACTAAGATCAGAGCATCTGCAATATAGTTTTCTGGTTGCCGTTTGCTTGTTCCCCGGACCAACATCTACATTAAAAAAATTAAACTTTATGTAGGTTATGCAGTATATTTTAGAGTTTTCCTTAGTATGAAACTGAGTGTGGGGGCGTCAGGGACCACGCAATGTATACTGTGTGGGAAGACTTGGAGGGCACCGCTATATTTCATCCTACGATTCTTGTAAGCCCAGCAGTCGAGGGCACGTCCATACGTAGTTTTTCCACAGGAATACTGTTTCCAAGTATAAGAAAAGTAAAACCTGAATATTGTATTCGGATTAATCCCGGAAATCAAGAACAAAATTCTAGATCACTGCACACATGTATTGCATGAATATAAATTAAATAGTTCAACGTAAGACTTATCAGAGAATCTTAAACAGTAATAATACAACTTTATGGTGCTTCCCCCTTCTTGGATTTTTGAAAATCTTTATATTAAACTGTACTGAGGCAGATCACGTTTTTGTATGGCTATAGCTAGTTGTTCGTAGTTCGTTCAACTCAGTCCTTTGTTGTCTGAGTCTGGTGACAATGATATTTTTTTTGTTTTTTCTTTCTGAAGCATTAAATACTGAGGAAACGCCACCACTCTGGGTAATTTGACTTACTTCCATCTTTCTTTTCGTTATTTTCAATGTAACTTGCTGCCTCCAGTAAAACTTGAACGTTTTTCAGGAAAGTGTCGAACTGGTCCATAGCAGAGTCACTGGCGTTAAAGACGTCATTGAAAGGACAACTAGACATCTCAGTGAAATCCCGCTGATCCACCGAGCCCTCGGACTCCAGAAATACATCTTCGGATTTCAGTCGCCTCTGTTGCCTTTCACTTCTGACCATTTTATTTAATTTATTTATTTTTCCTGGAAGATATGCTTTTTTTTGACGGAGATCCTGTGCTCGGCTTCCCTTCTGTGTTGCGTCTTAAGAGGGCATAAATGAGTGAGGGATGCGATGCCTGGGGATGGCAGCTCGCGTCGCGGCGCGCATGGTCCTTGCGCCCGCCCGGTTCAACACGCCTCTATCTGTATCTGCACCGCAAATTCTCGTAACAAAACCAAATACTTGATGATTTACTAGTCTTACCCCTCCAAATTCATATCAGCAAAACATCCTTTAAAATGCAGTTTCGACGCATTTGTGACGTTTCGGAATCACGGTTTAGCTGTGTGCACTCTGTTATTCTCTCCCTGCGATGGGCGCTACGTTGCACTTGCTCAGCATAACGGCGCTACTAATTTTCCACCGACACCGCTGATTTGATTCCCACACAGCTCAAATAAACACTCCGGGTGTTAAATGAGCATCGCCTGTTTGAATGTCGCGAGTCGGTGCTCCCCTGTTCTTTTTTCTATCATACGTATAATCAAGTTTTCATAATGGACTTTAATGATTCATTTGCAAATGCGTGGTTAAGTTGAATCTGGAAAAATATCTTAAAATCTTGCGATAAGTAGGAATAATAATAATGATATACTAAAAAACGATTCAGGGGACGCATCCTCACTCCAGACATTTCCAATAGCCTTTTTTCTCCACGTCTGAGTGCAGGTCCAACCTCTTTCCACAGCCAGAACAGAGGATTGCAGTTCAGTATCCGCCACTTCAAAGGCACCGCAGCGGGACGCTCGGGTTTGATGTGAAGTTCACAGAAAAGACTTGAAAGTTCACTTCACAAGGGGATCATTGAATGGCGTTAGTTAAAGTAGGAGAGCGGCGATCCGCGGAGGGACCTCAGGGACACCGCTGAAGTAGTACATTTTAAATAAAAATAATAATAAAAAAGAAATAGCATCTCAGGAAACGGGGTCTTCATACTGAGCCCCTTGTGATTTTTTTTTGTCCTTAGGCGTACTGGTTAAGTGCACTGCCCAAACGGGGAAAAATAAACGGGGGAGGGAACCGATGTTTGTGACTGTTACTACAGCCTTTTTTCTATTTTGCGAGAACTCGGGAACATAGTCTGGGCTGGGCCTAATTAAATATACCCGTGTTTTAACGGACATATGGAAATGGAAAATGCTTTTGGTAGCCTGTCTTCTCGCTTCCGAAATATGCAAAGTGAAATTTGCGCACCTGACAAAACAAGCTGACACGAGGAAATCGTGAGATTAATTAAGTCTTTCGATGGAAATACGGGAACCTCAGTCTAAGAAAATCAATTCACAGACGGAATAACACTATACAGCAATTTCAGGTTATAAGCAGGCCTATATAGATCTATAAATATAAGCATATTAACCCCAGTCCCTAAATAATTAGGCAAGACATTAGGAACATGCAAAATGGGTTTCATCCAACCCCTACTTGATGTACGAAACCTTACAAACATCAAAATCAAACTTGGTTATACCATTGATGGGTACGCTGACATTTATTGGTAAATATAAATAGCGTTAGTAAAGGTCCCGCGGCAGGTGTATAAACCCTTTGAAATGGTACGTGCTGACCTGCAAGTGTTTAATGAAACCTCAGCATGCTGGTTCTGCCTGTTAGTGCCAGCACCATGCTGCATGGTAACAACTCATTTAATGCATGTCTAACGTCCCCAGCTTTGAGGAGACGTATGTGATAACTGGGGCAGGGGGGTATAATGCTTTAGTTATAGATTAACGACAGCAGGATTAGCAAAATCAATTTCTGACAAAAGTCTGTGTTCTGTGGGTGACGTGCAGAAAGTTTTATTCCGAAACGTGTCAAGTCAGCCATTTTAAAGAGATTTAACATATATAAAATAACATTAATAACTAAATTCAAAGTCAAATTACCTTACTGTCAGACGATACAGTCTGCACTAAAACATTTTTCCTATCACCCTTTTTCAGTATGTATGTAAAAGTAGAATCGTGCTGTTAGTTAAGCCTATCAGAGAAGTTTATCTCAGTTATTCAACTGAGAGCAAAATTAAGGCGAGTTGTTGAGTCTGCGCCCTTATCCAGCGATCTATGGCTCCGTGCTGCTTTGCATACTGCCCCCCGTATCGCTGCCCAAACCACCCTCATTTATACTTCAAGTGAGTTGTGAACTTCTCGTTGCCGTATCAGGCGACGTGCAGCTCGGGGGCGACATGTGACCCCTGAATGCCTTGTGTGGCTTTTAATGGTGTTTGCCCTACAGATGCAGACTGTTTTGAATATGCGGTTCCTGTTGAAGTCCCTGGCTGGACAGTCCTGCTTTGGGACGGGGAGGTCCGCAGTACAAACACGCGCATGAAGCTCGAGTTTGCCAAAAAACGCCATACAAAAGCTTTTATTGTGTACTGTATGGGCAAGCATTTCTAGGCAGCGGCGACAGGCGAACCTTATTCGAGGAAATGGTGATTCTTTACCGTGTTTTTGTTTGGTAAATAAATTGGCACAGAACTAATCACCACCTGGGGTCTGTATCAGGAAGCAAAATTTCTTGGTTATAGCTAGATAACTTGTCAGATTTAAGGTACCCCAGTTTAAATTGACGTTACTTTGGTCTTCGTTCACTTACACCTAATCTAGATGACCTTAAAACTGATGAATTACCCTTTTAACCCAAAAATCCAACTTCTTGATACAGACCCCTGGTTAGTTCTCACAGATCTTAGGCAGAGACCGGCACGGTCAGTTATTAAAATATTTCTTGGAACAAATTCTGAATAGTGCACGGTAGACACTGGGATTAAGAACACAGACACTACAGGGCAGCGCAACGTAAAAGATAGATAAGGCAAGGATGTCAGGACACTGGACAGGACGGGGGGTACATTTCGATGAAATGCAGTCACTGTGAAGTTAAACAGGATCCGTGAAGGTGGACGTTACCGTGACACTAAACTCTATTCGCGAAATGTATAAAATACATATACACATAATATATGAACAGTCTCGTGCTATCCTACCAAAAATCCGGAAAAGACGATAAGGATACATTATTTTGTTTTGCGGTAACGCTATAAGTGTAATGTATTTGCTTTAATGAGCTAATTACATTTACAAAAGAATAGTAACAGTTCTCTACAAACACGATATTCTTCATAAGGCCTGAATAAGATGTCACTGGTGGTTAATAATCTTTAGGGGATAGAAAGTGCTTCCTGAGAAGTAAAAAAATAAAAATAAAAAATCCGAGCGGCCCAGTAGACGCTGTTTTCTTTTATCAGAAGCGAAGCGCATGTTTATCACCTCTTATTATCAGATGTTACTCCACTTCCTTTTGTGAAATGCGGCCTGCGTTTACCAAAGGAAAACTTCCTGACTGCTATCTCGGTCACGCTATTTCTGTACCTTCCCCTTTCCCCAAATTTGCCCCCACCCCCAGCGACACGCAGTCCACAGAAGTTTCCCCCGCCGCTTCCTTCCCCGGCAGCCAAAAACACTCCGTCCTTTTGGCTCGGGGAGAGAATTCCCAGGTCCGGGGACCCCGTCAGGGAGGCAGGGTCCCCGTCGACAGGGGCGGTGGCCCTAGGCTTGCCCGTGACCATTGTTTAACTCTGCTCCCAAAGAAAACCATCTGGTGACAATGGCACTTGTGCCAAAAAGCAGGGGGGGGGGGGGAATAAAAAGTGTGAGAGAACGTCCCCTCCTTTAATTAGGGTGGAGGGTGCTCAGGTTCCTCTTTGCCCTGAATTTCAGCCAGCCTGTCATTACTGACGCACCACAGGCCTGCTGGGAAATTTTTTTTTGTCTCCGTCTTGGGGTGGTTAGCTCACTGTCCCCCAGAACCGCCCCTGGATACTGAGCGGAGCGAAATTAACTCCGCGCCTAATGGTGTTTGTCGCTGTCCTTGTAAATTAGAGGGAAAGATGAAGGGAAAAAAACAAAAAGATTAAAGGGAACAAGCTGAAAGTAGAAATGGCCCGATGGGGCTGACCTCAGTCCAGAAAACGCCTCCCTCTGCTGCCCTGCTGTCTGGGGGCCCGGAGACACAAAGGTTCTTCCGTTTTATCTTCAAAATGTGGCAGAGCCAGGGGACAGAAGGTGGTGGGAATGGTCCTCCTGTAATTTTCACAGCAGTCATGCAGATTGTAGCCACGCCCACTTCCTGAATCCCATCTCTGAGTGGACGACCAGCCTCAACCCCATCACATGGTCACTTTTTTTCCCGTTTGTTTGTGTACTCGCTGTAGTAGGCCCGTGTGTGTGTTTTTTCACCAGTTTCATGTGTAAATTGTCGCTTATGCTTCACTAGCTGCACGGGCGTGACGCAAACCCAAATTGACTTCATGTCAATGGGGAAATTGTACATTTACTTGAGAATTCATGGATTTCCATTTTGTAATTTGGAAGCATTTAATCCCTCGTATGGATCTATAATTTTAAGCATGTTCAAGATGTTGAACTTGATCAAGTACCCACCCCCGCAAACAGCCAAAATCAGATCCAAGACATTCCAGTTTTACATGACAAACTGCTTTGCTGTCATGGGCATGACACATGTACCTGTCTCAGAGAGGTTATGGGAAGGCGGGAGGCGGGTCTCTGCTGGTCCCATCACCCCCACTATGCCATTCTGTGCCGGTCTCCCAGTGTGGCAATCTCATTAGGTTAAGATGGCACACAGCAGGGGCAGGAGATCTGACCTCAGGGGATTGTGGTTTAAATTGCAGTACCGGTATTTCATAGGATTGCATGCAGATACTATAGTTTTTTTTTTTTAAATAATTGTATATATATATATTGTGGTACTGTGAGCAGATTCATTTCAATAAATAAATCCCCCTAGTTGTGGGTGAAAAAAACATATTTAGGACAGAAATGCAGAAATGGATGGCGGTAGTTACTGTCTGGGATTTTAGTTTAGCATTCAGTATTGGTGATTTTAGCGTTAGCGTTGCTTAGCATCGTTGAGTTTAGCATTTAGCATTGCGTAGCATCGCTGTGGCATTCCAGTTAACCTGTAAATGGGGAAGACATGTAGAGGTCGTGAACTACGGGAGCCTCTGTACCGCGGGAGGGCGATTCAGCGGATGGCCGCAAAACAGAGCCAGCCAATAAGCAAAGGGTCAGAGGGTAGCAGCAATATCAGGACCAATAAATCAGCGCGTAAGGAAGGGTGTCTGTGCGGCCTTCCACATCACCAAGCCGACATCGACAAAGGTCCTCCGGGTCCTGGCCCGTGCTCGTCCCCCATGACACTTTAATTACCCTACTTAGCTCCTGCGGTGGGGGGGGGGGGCGTCATCTCCTAGCAGACCATGCTCCCGCCCATCTGGATCAAGCCTTTACCGGTCTGGTGATCCATAGCAAACGGGTAATGGGGGGTGGGCTTGGTTTGGGGAGCTTAGGGGATGCCCCCCCCAGAAGAAAAATGCCACACCTGCTGACGACAGGGATCAAAGGGGAACTCGCTGTTGGGGGATTAAGACCACTAGTGTCTTTTTCCCCAAGCACATATGTGCACAGATTGGCCACGAGTCATAATGAATGAATCTGACATTCCAATATTTATCCTAATACTTTATAAATAAATTATAACCAGAAGATGTGCCTATTCTTCTTTGGAGCAATAAGAATGAGGGGAAAAACATTGTAGACGAGATATCCGTCCTGCAAACAAGGGGTATTTAATCTGCTTTGCCCTTCTGTGTGTGACGGGGGCTCCCTAAGATCCAACCCCCCCACCCCGTCCTGGCAAGGTGGGATGCATGGCGCCTTTCAGTGCGACGAGCCCAGTTGCTCTAATTCCATCAGCAACTAATCTCAGGATGAGTGTCAGTTCCAGGGCTTCCGGGACGACTTTCAGGATACAATATGGTTGGGGGGGGGGGGGGGAGAGAATTGGGGCCGCGCCTGACCCAGAAGCCAGTCTCCAAGTTCAACTGGCCCTCGAAGGCCTGTCCAACCCTCACCCCGCTCCTAATGGTGATGGACAGCTCGAGCTGCCAATCAGAAGGCCCCATGCTGTCACATCATGGTGGGGGGGGTTAACATCTATGCCACTGAGTACTTTCCTGGATGTGAGACTTGACTTAGCAGGAGACACACACAGCGTGATATTACGTGCAGAAGGTTTTACTTCATACCCAAATGGCATCTCCCCACCTCCTAGGTCTGGGCTCACTCTAGAAATACAAATCAAGGGGGTGGCTGAGACATGGGAGGACTTTCAGGGCCTGTAACGCTGACAGCGTTAACCAAGAAGACACCATTAGCGGTTTTCATAAGCCACAGTTGAGCATCAGTGTAAGAAGAAAAAAAGGCAGACGGTGTCTCAGGGGCTTGAGAAATAAAATCTGAAAAAGGGGAACTATTTGTGTGGTCCGATCTCGAAGACCCCCCCCCCCCCTCCACTTCAGACAGAGTCGCATTGTTACATGAGGTGGGGTGGAGACTGTCATGGGGGGAAGGGAAAAAAAAAAGTTTATATTTCATAGTGCAGCTGCAGCGGGGAGTGCAGAAAAAGGAACCGAATCACAGTGGGATTTATTTGCCTCTGATGCCGGACCCCGTGCCTAGTAAGTCAGAAAAAGGGAGACCCATAGACGGAGAGTGGAGCCCCCGCTTCACGTGGGGGTCGCTGGGGCAGACAAAGGCCGCAGATGGCTGCCCTCCCTGCAGATGTGGCGGTTCCAGTGGGTGGAGTGTGGGGTTGGTTGTTCAGGGCTTGTAACGGACGCGCGTGAGAGAACATGTGCCCCCCCCACCACCACCACAGCGAGAGCTCATTTCGGGACACCTTCTCAAAGGGCAGGGGAGGAAGAGGGTGCCCCTTCAGTCGAGGGAGGAGGGGGCCAAAAGGCTGAGATCGGGAGACGTTCATAACGAGGTTATGTGGTCACATGTAAACCATGCGAGGCGGCGTGTGTGTAGCAGTCCCGGTGGGGGGGGGGTACGGCATACAATAATCATCTGGTTTCCATGGTGCCTCGGCCCATTGTGAAGCCGCTGCCAATTGGAAGGTCCACTGGCCTTTCAGGACATGTCGCTGTGTCATTACAATGCTGCGGACGCATGCTAACGCTATAGGGTTACTTCATTCATCAGGTAAGCAGCCAGGCAGCGCCGAGAGCCAAAACCGATTCCCTCTAGGCTGCCGTGCACACGGAGAATAACGTTTAATCCGATTCCAGCCATAGAAATGCTAAAAAAA
>JAODLD010000047.1:4583096-4605834 GCA_026781065.1 Mormyrops boulengeri | reverse complement strand
ATTGGGGCCCCCCAACAAAACCCCCATCACCTTTTCTTTCTATCAGTGTATATAACAGGCGAAACAGTCAGGTACGGGTCAGTTTCAAACAAAGCACTATGAAGACTGACAGGTGGTAAAAGTAGATAAGTATCAAAGCATTCCTCATGGGTTTGATGTTGAGCGAATCGTTCCACCGACCTTCAGACACACTCCATGTCGGCTGCCAGACAAAACGCGAGCGAAAAGCAACGCATGCCACACACTACACAAGACAGCTGACACAAACTAAACAAACACTTTGCTTAGGACTGGAACAAGCTAGCAGCGCCGCAGATATTAAGACAATATGTCGTCTTCCCTCTGAAAAGAAAAAAAAAAAAAAATCGTGCCTTGAGTTATTCCTTACAACAAGCTAGTCGGTGCAAAACAAGTCAATGGGTGGAGCAAACCAACCGGAGGCAGGGACGTGACCCTGCAGCCACCTGGCGGGTCTACATGCAAACTTGCCAGCAAGGAACTACAAGGCTGCAGGAACTACAGTTACAAGGAAAAAAGTTGAGTATTGTTTCCTGTCAAGCCCTTGACATTCCCCCCCCCGGATGCACCTTAAGAGGAAGGAAAATGGGAATGCTGGCACTGACACAGATTTTCTTTATTTGGTTCACTAGTCCTGACTTGGAGGTGCAGCTTTCAGAGTTTTCACATTATAATTCTACCACGTACACATCTCCACAACAAGTAAGTAAAAAAGCCATATAAACAACACATAGTAAGGGTGAGTCCTTTCCTGCTCGTAAACTCCTGACTCGCCATCCATAGCAACCATCACACGAGGGCCACTTACTGAAAACAGGCCCAGCTTTGCTCAGCCGATACCGGGTTATTGTAGTTTTGCTGCTCTTTGATGTACATTTAGCAGACTCTAATAATTCATTAACCCAACTCAGATCCTTACAAACAGGACCAGTGATCTTCTTTCAGCTGTCCAGCCTGGAGAATGTTCAGCCAGAACATTCTCCGCTTTTCTCCCGCTTGTCTAGATGGTCTTAACTGGAGACCAGCCTGGTGGCGGCGGGTCCGTCGCAGGCGAACCCGGCGCTACAAAAGCTCGCAAAATGCTTGGCGCCGTTCGTCGATCTGAGCAGTTCATTAATCGTCTGCCTTTCTGCTACCAAAAAAAAACGAGGCCAGCCAACCGCAAATTGGAGAGAAAGGGAGAGGATGACCTTGGCGCTCCAGCCCCAAGTACGACGGTGAGTGGGGGGGGGGGGGGGAGGAAGAAAACACATTCTTCTGTTGAACGACTCTGCAATTACGGGTTTAATGAGCAGCCCACAAACGCGTGTGTTTTAACAAGCCTCCGCTGGCTTGAGACTGAGAAGGACCGTCTCTCCCTGCGAGTATTGGGACTAGGCTACTTGCAGAAGTAACAATGATGAGTAGAAAACGTTATTTGCTTTTTTGTTCCATGAGAGTCGCGAGGGAAGCGGCGGCCCGGAGTGTGACAGATCTGCGAGAAACACAGCTTCCGGATCAAACAGCTGGTTAGCACTTTGCTGCCGTCTATACATCCCAGGGAAAGACCACAGCTTAAAATGGACGTGGCAAATAACCAGAATGACAGGACTTCATAAAGGGGGGCCTCTGCTCCCCAACTCACCCCCCTGAACCTGGGGATTACGCAACAAGCCTGAGGTAACATTTAACCCCAAGATAAAGGGTCCGGTGCCCTGAAGGGCTACGGTGCCACACCAGCACGTTACATGCATCCTCTAAGGTTTTCATGGGTTTCCCGTGGGGAAGTTTTGAAAGACGTCCAGGGTTCCAAAAGCAAACATAAGCCCTTCCATATTTAAAGAGGATTCTGGGTAGCTGGCAGCCAAGAGGTCCAGTGGTGCTATGCGAGTCAAGCGACCTCTCGCCAAATATGCATTTTATCTACAACTGCGTTTCTAAGAGTCTGCCGTCCCACGTAGTCTCTCGCAGAAATAGGACTCGTAACCTATAGGTTGTGGGTTCGCGTCTTTCATCACTATATGGTATATAGTGAGTTATGCTCCTGTCAGATTTGTTAGCAGGAAGCCCAAATATGCAACCTACTGACAAATCAGTCTATGCACATCCCCTTGGACACAGCCACACGGCATGTGCCAAATGAAGTGAAAAGTCTCATTTTGGTACACTCTGTGCTGCATAACAGGACTGGGGTCAAGACCCAAATAACCAAATGACACTGGAAAAAGTTTCGTGAACTAACAGACAGATGTGGTTAAACCCACAGAACATCAAGACGTCATGTACCAAGACCGTCAAGTGCAATGGCAAAGTGAGGAGGAAAAAAGAATTATATATAGTTGTGGAGTTTAGACAAAGATGGAACTGACCAACAACAGAATCACATGGTCAATTAATAACTTATTATTGTTATACTTAACAATAATTAGCCTCGCAAAATGATTTACCAGCAAAATCACCCTGGCAACTTGCATACAAACACAAAGCCAAGGAACACATTTAGATGCATAGATGTGACTGGGCAAAACAACAAATGTGCAGACCAGGCAGAATTTCTCCTGAAAGTGCTTCCCGAGTGACAATTCCAGCCAAGTGGACGTTATAAACCCCTGAGACACAGTGCGGCTTTTTACATCCAATCAATAGCCATGCAAAGTCAGGGCTCGGGCTGTCAACTGCACTGCAGAGCGAGAAAAACTCGAAAAATGGAAAGGCAGCCACTTTCACGTTGTCTGGGGATCAGACAAAAGGCCCTTCATGTTTACAAAGGGACGCCTCAGACGCATCCTGCAGTGAAATTGGCTAATTAGGACACTAATGCGCTCATTTGAACGTAAGCCGGCAAACCCACAGAAGAGCGGAGCAGCCCTGTATAAACCTAAAAAGCAAAAACGCAGACATGGCAACCCGAGGAAACGGCGGGAAGCGCAGCTACAGGACAGTAAACGGGGAGTAAGAGCCGTTCGCAGGGAGCCAGGAGGGGGCGTGTGTGGCGGTGGACCGGACTACGGTCCTGTTAGATAATGTCAGGAGACGACTCCATTAGAAGTACCCCAGCACCATTAGATAATATTGGACTGTGTATTGGACGCATTTGAAAACCCCGTTAAGAAAAGCTACATTCTGTTATTTTGATAATATAACACCTGCGTTTACATTTTATTTACTTAGCTGATGCTCTTAAGCAAAGCGAAGTACAAATGCGAAAACAGGGTCAGACAGTCCCTGGAGTGACTGGGGGGTTTGGGGTCTTGCTCAAGGATGCAATGGTGACATCATTGTGCTGATCCTGGGATTTGAACCAGCAACCTTCTGATCACAGTGTCTGAACCCGCCGAGTCCATACGCCCCCCGACGCACCCAAACAGCTTCCTCAGGGCAACCCAGCCAAGACAATGTGCTCATTCAGGTCTGCGGATGCCAGCCAACGGATCAAGCAAATTCAATAACCAGGCTGTCACATGAGGCGCTGCTCCAAGAAGGATGTCTCCTCCCTCACTAACCAATTACACGAGGAGAATGAGGGAGGCGTGCTCATTCAGTGGTTTTCAGCGAGCCACCACTGTGCCCCCAGAGGACGGAGGTGGGGACCCTCGAGATTGTGGCCATTGTCAGGGCACACGCTACCCGGGGGGTTAACGTCCTAAATGCCTGAGGTCTTAGAAACGAGTTCCATGGGGGACAGGCATTTAAATAAAGCACCCTTGAGGTCCTTAATTTGAATTCTTGTTTCTGCATTAAAAAACGGCATTTTGGTCACTTTGAATAAAAAAAAAAAAAAAAAACTCAGCTGAACAACTGAACGTAAAACGTACATAAGAAAAATGTGATTTGCGCTGAACTGCTACAGACGTTTTGTTCTGGGTAACCACACGTGACAGAATTATTAATGACCCCCCAGGACTGAGTGCTGAATGGGCTCCACATCGTTAGAAGGCCACTCTGAAGTCCTAACCATGTCAGCTGGTCACATGGTTGCCTCCACCCTTCCCTTGACCGCGGACAGGAAAGCAGAAGTTCAGTCATTGCCCCAAGAGCTGCAGGATACCTTAAAATAAATACAAGTGGGCGTACACACACACACACACACACACACACACACACACACACACGTTGTATTCATATCTTTGTCCCAACAAGGACAGCCCCCCCCAGCCCTAACCTTAACCATAAGTAGCCAAACAAAATACAAAACTTTTGACATATTTAGTTTTTCGATTGCATTTTTTATAAAATTCAGTTTCCTCCTGTGGGGACAGATAAATGGTCCCCACAATGTTTATTTTATATATATTACAGAACCAGCACCTCTATTACGACATGAGACGTAACAGGGAAAAACACTGACTGATCATCAAAGACACCGATATATTTTATTTGTTCATTAAAAGAAGAGACTTGGCTGAAGGCTGAAAGCCGGTGTTACCAGAGTGTTACCTGTAATAAGGGACAGGCGTTTCGGGGGTGGGCACAGTGGGATGTCTGAGAACGCCCTGCTCATTCTCACAATACCAGGAAACAGCGGAGAGCCGCAGGGGGGGCCCAGATACGGGGCACATGGCTGGCACGACAAAAAGCAGAGATCTGTCGCCGTAGATCTGACTGACCTCTCTCCGACCCCCCCCCCCCTTCCTCAACTCTCACATCTGTCCTGCAGACACTGCTTGGAGGTTGCCTTGGAAACCCGAAACAAACACCCCGAGAGTGAAGCTTATCACCAGCAGGTCCCCCCTTCCTACCAAAAGACGTGACTGGAGGCTTCAGATGGTTCACATTACCGACGACAAAGTCATTCATAAAAACGGCCATTTAAGCAAAAGAGAGAAACAAAATAACTCTGCTATGTATTGCGGCACATGTGCACTAATCAAGTTTATAAACCATCATTTATGAGATGAGTAAGCAGCCTGCCACACTAATAATCTAAACCTCAAATTGGAGGGAAAGGCTAAATGCTTGTTAAACCAACTGTGATGTGATAAAAGTTTGACCTTTCCAACGAAACTCTCTCGATGATAAACTTGAGCGTACCCCTGCTAAATTGACAAAGCAGAGACTGGTTCATAGAGGAGTGAGCGGAATCCATGGAAACAGCGCCCTTCCCAGAGCCCCTGCATTCACTGGTGGTTCATACCAACTCCAAATTCCTTCAGGGAAATCTAATCAGGCCACCCAGTCTGAGGGTGTTGAAGAGGTCTGATGGCTAAAGACAGGGCCCAGAAGTAGCACTGGGACAACACGCCCCGGATCCAATCACACAGCAGTGCTGCTGGAGTGAAAGGCAGCGGAAACTCAATTACTGAGGGCAGATTCCATCAGCGCTCAGTCGAACCCAATGGAAACCAATAAATCAAGCAAAGGAGAGTTGTGTCGAGTCAACCGATGACGGACACCTCACAATAAGCTCACCCACCAGAAACCTCACTTCTCCTGTCATTGTCAAACAACATCACACTAGGCACGTGCAGCCAATACAGGTTGAGAGGGTTGAAAGCTCTCGGCTCGACCATACGGCACTCGGCTTATCCTTTGCAGATAAACTATTTGTCAAAGTAGAAACAAATACATTTAAGTTGAGCTGGTGGTCAGGGAAAATGGCAGGGTGGGAAGGCTGGCAGAGGATTCAAACGTTGGATTGAACCCAAGCCAAGTTGCTACTGACAACTCTATTACCATTATAAGAATAAGAGTCTATCAATGTCAACTGCAGCCAGCTTCAAAGGCAGTTTGATTATTGACCATAAGAATCTCACGGTCTTATAGCGAGATCCAGGCCCACCTGAGCGATTCCATACAAAACAATACATGCACGTTCACAGTGTTGAGCTCATGTTTGGCCAGGTTCCACCTGGAGTCTTGCTAACCGATCTTGCCCCAGAGCCTCCGGGGATACTGGAGAACGATAAATCTTAGAAAGCACATGTCACCACCAAGGAGAGGGGAAAACAAGGGAAGTGTAAACATTCCACAGGTCATGGGAAACCATGCACTTCCCCTGCAGGCTTGAATCCCAGGTGAACAACGGCAGTTCGGCCCTCGAGGACCTTACATAACCTCACCCATCCAGTTGACAGTCTAGTTACAGTCCAGAACCAAGAGCCAGAGCAAGATATTCTGCATGAAATACATTTGCTACAAAACAGAAGCAGTAGTTTAATAATAAATGGCCACTTGAGCTTGGGTACAAGTCTGTCTTGGCCAAAGTTTAAAGAAGTTCCTAGGCTTTCATGCAGCTTACAAACTGTGTTGTCTCGATTCGGAACCTCAAAGTCAGAGCAACAAGATGAGCTTCAAGATCTCTGAAATCAAATGGAACAAAAAGCACATTGTCAAACCATTGGGTCTCTTCCCTCTCGCACGTCCCCGGCCCCATCGGCAGAAATTTGACGTGGATTAACACAAAGCGTCACTCACGGGGGGGCCGGATCTGGAGACAAAGTCTGGTGGTCCAAGCACTTCACTAAAACGGACACCAGCGACAACTCTCCCACTCTTGCCTCGAGAGTCTTTGACTGACAATGGGTTGCATAAATAATTTACAGGAAGACGTTTCTGGAGTTGGAGTCAGCACTGAAAATGCAAGCCCCCCCCCCCCCCCCCCGTGAGTTTGTTTGGGAAAAGTTTTTGTTTGTGGGCGAAGGCCACAACAAAAAAAAAAAAGTGGTTGGTGGACCACCACTGCTTTGATAGCTGCTCTGATGGGACGGGTGGGGGCCATTCGGGATTACAGTGCCTCTGCAGGAGGAAGCACCACAAGGGCTTCCAATGCTTTGGCCACAGCTCCATCCATGGTGGCCACAGCTCTGAGTGGCCATTGTTCACCCGGCAGCAGGCTCATTGAGCCGATGAAGCGAAAAACAGCACTTCCTGTTAGGAAGTGGGGTCCCGTCGCGATTCTCCGGGCCTCATGCCAGGACTCTCCTCTCAGCTGGGATAGTGGGAAAATGGGAGTATCTGGGTTGGGCAAGACCCAGAGGGGGTACAGACCACCGGAATGAAAGACAAGGGTGAAATATACATTGTAATAATTACAGCATGACATCCGCTTTCACAGCACACAATCTTTCAAACTCACGATAAGATAAATGTCTGTTTCATGCGATTCAGACAGCCCAATGCCTACTGCAGCCAATTAAAGGACCCTGACCAAAGGGTCAACATCAGTGCCCAATAATCAATCCTTCACTGGTAATGAATGGACATCATGGTAGGGCTTTGGTCCCCCAGTTTAACACCATGGCCGACTGACACACCATTAGCCACACCTCAAATCAATCGGGCTTCATTTCAACGATGCTCAATGGGGTTGCTGGATCACACAAGAGCTTGAGAAACAAAAGGAATGAAGAGAAAGAAAAAATAAATAAAAACAGTACTACCGCTGTGTGATGAGACCAGACCCCATGTTTAAACACACCCATCCCTCAAACTTCCTGCTTTGGAAGGTCAGGATATATAACATACTATGAACAACCACCACGGGATGACAAAGAACACTTGTTTGGCCCAGAGGACTGGGCAGGGCCTTAAGCCTTCCCATCTGGAACAGGGTTCGAAGAGAGACCTTCCTCAGCAACGTTTTCTACCCCACACTCTCCCACGGCATAATAAAACCACTCCCACATGCATCCCACTGAGGTCTGCTTAGGAGTCTTGAGGGAGGTAGGCACATATTATTGCTGTGAATAATTCCTCGTCCCTCTTCTTTTTGTTCTGCTTCTACTTCCTCTCTCAGTCTCCCGTGCCCCATTCCTGAAGGTAGTCTCGTTTGTCCACTTCCAGGCACAGGAGTTGAATCTCCATTCTCAAGCACCAGATCTGACTAGGCCAAGACTGCCGTGGGACCGCCACGTAAAGCTATTGTCTGATTGGGCTTTGATGCCCTGACGTTCCCCTTTCTGGTACGCAGAGTTAGAATGCAAAAAAGAAAAGAACAGGACAGAGAGACAGGTGCTCAAGCAGACAGGTTTGTGAAGACCCAGCCTTCAGCCTAGCAGGGGGCTGCCTGGGTGTTTCAAAAATGCCTATGGGACCCAACAAATAACCTGTCAACTCATTCGATGGAAGTAACCAAAGGGCACATCCATTAAACTAATAAACACTATCTCACAACGAGCCCATTTACACAAGATTGCACAAGAGCAGGATGGAAAGCATTACAGTGCCAGAGGAAACACCAGCCTAGTCTTTAAAGCCACAGCTCTCAGTTTTCTGTAGCTGCAATCTGTGCCTCGGCAAAGCATGCTTTCTGGGTGTCAAGGAGCGTTACGACTCAACGTCTTGCAACCTGCCGTCGGTCCAGAAAGGCAAGAGACTCTGCAGCTTTCAGTCGCAATCAGCCACACCCACATCACCACAGGCAAGTCGGGCTGTCAAAAGAACCGCCTATCAAATACACAATTTGAAATACCTCCGATGAAATATATAAAAAAAAGCTATTTCCGCACACTTTGGCAGAGGAAGTCACCCATTTCATTTTTAGATGCAATGTAAAAGAGACTGATCTACGGAGCAGAGATTTTCCTTTTCCCCCAAGCTGTCCATTTTGGTATGGGCTGGGTCGTGCTCGGTGACCACAGCTGGGCCTCTAACTCTCAAGAGCCAAGGAAAGGCGAACCACTGCACAGAAGGTGATGGGAGCCGCACCCAACCAGACATAACAGCAGACGGGAGAGAGCAGGCAGGCAGGTGAGCGCACCAGCTCAGTCAGCCCAAGGCTGTTAAATCAATAGTAAAAGGGCCCATACGAGGTGTGTTTGCAGTGTCCCTCGGGACTAAACTGAGTATTAAAGCTCCCCCACTCCCCACTCCCCTCTCCCACCCCCACCTCTCTGTTTTAAAAATCAGTCTGAGACAACATGTGGTCTTTGTGATCAGACTCAGAGAAAGAATCTGATTTTTCCACATTTTTGCAAGGATATATTTCTCATGAAACTGTAATGGAGTCTCCACCAGCCAAGAGAGCCAGGCTTCCTGCCGGCTGGAATCCAGCATGACCTCTCAATAAGATGCCTGGCCAGGTGAAGGACGCAGATCGACAGGTGGCCGCGGGCGGCCTTGTCGCCCAGTTCTGAGTGCCAGTACTGCGCAAAGCCCATACAACAAGCTTTCCAGACGGGGACAAAGCGAAACTGACTTGCTAAGTCAGCACCCCCTCAGAAAATGGCGCCCTGGGCGGTCGCTCATGTTGACTGATACTGCTGAGTAGATCAAAAACTGGTGAAGTGACACGCATTTAGTGAGCCAACATATTTGGGATCCCGTCTGGGGCCGGAAAAGGGAGCAGCAGACAGAGGGAGCAGAGACTCCCAGCCACGGATTAATGACCGCTCTGTCCCTGCGGCTCTCCACCCTACCGTCCCCCAGACCTCAGACTGGCTGGCCGCAGCATGTCAGCCCCCCCCCGAGCATCTCTGGAGGCCGTCGGCGGACGCCTGCCGTAAACTCGATTTGGGGCGGGGAGGACGGCGCGCCGCCCACGACATCGCCGGCCCGGCGGAAAGTAAACACGTGGCCACGTGCCGGAGGAGGAATTTTAATGACTTCCATAACTCTGGGTCACACGCCAGCGCTGAGGAAAATGCGAGCGGGCCTTGGCAGATGTGTGAGATCCGTGAAATATGCTGCCTTTAATCTTGGCTGATGACTTTTGCCGACCACAGAGGCCCGGCTTCCACACCAACACAGGAGAATGGATAAGATCGGCACCAGAGAGCACTTCCCTTTAATGGTCTGTCAAGCGCAAATCAATGACCCTTTAAGAGAGACGGCCTCCTTATCAAAGTGGGAGGTCTGAGGATTTAGTTGACTGGGGTGGGGGCAGGGAGACTTCACTGTGCCTGTAACACATTGCAGGAGTAGATGAGTATACATTAGAGGTCAACATTTAAAAAAAATGCAAATAAAAATTTGGTATCCCTGCTCTGTGTGGAAAACGGGGGGAAAAATCCTCTCAAAACTCACATTTAAAAAAAATTATTACCACGCAAAAGCTAAAGGTCCAATACAACTGCATTACCTGGCCAGTCTATTCTATTGTGTATCCATCATGTATTTTTTTTCATCATACACTAGTCCACAAAGATTTAATGTTAAACATTGCGTATTATGGCTATCGGCAAAGGCAGTGGGTAACACATCCATCACACGCTGCCATCCACCTTGGTGGGGGCCACAGGCGGGCATGCGCCTCAGCGGGAAAAACCCACGGCCAAAAGCCCCCATCTCCCGAGACCAACGCGCAAGACACCAAATGAGGCGAAGAAAAGTTTAAAAGGCTGTTAATCACATTAATTAGAAATAGAGCAAATTCAAATCCTGGACAAGGTGAAGAGCAAACCAAACTCTGTAAACGTAATATTTAGAGCAGATAAAGAGGGAGAAACTGTTGCAGGGGAAAAGTAAAAATGAACCGTCGAGCGCGGAGTAAAGGGAACCTATCACAGCGAGTGTAAAGAGAACCTATCACGGCGAGCGTAGAGTAAAGGGAACCAATCACAGCGAGCAGGGAGTAAAGGGAACCAATCACAGCGAGCGCAGAGTAAAGGGAACCTATCACAGCGAGCAGGGAGTAAAGGACCCAATCACAGCGGGCAGGGAATAAAGGGAACCAATCACAGTGAGCAGGGAATAAAGAGAACCAATCACAGTGAGCAGGGAATAAAGGAAACCAATCACAGTGAGCGCAGAGTAAAGGGAACCTATCACAGCGAGCGCAGAGTAAAGGGAACCAATCACAGCAAGCAGGGAGTAAACGCTCGGCAGCTGAACTTTTTGGCCGTAATACTGTTATTCCTCACTGCCTGTGCTCCCCCGCCCCCCGTACAGAACAGCTGTGGAGGAAATGACAATGTTAAAGAAAAACAGCAGTGAGGCTCAGCGGCTAACGGCCCCGCCGCCTCTGGCCAAACCCAGAGAAGCCTGGTGGGATGTGTGCGGCGCCGGACACCAACACGGCACGCACTGGGGGCCACGTTACCACGCGGGACCAACGGCAACCTCTGGCTGAAGCCGAGCACGCTGGAATGAGGAGCAGGACCCCCCAGTGGCGGGTGGAGCCCCCCACTGACCGCAGACGGGCTTAAAGGCTTTGACGGCGTCTGCGCGGCTTTCTGCACTCCTGCTTTTATTCGGGCTCTTCACAGAGCATGAAACTGCTGTTTTATTCAAAACAACGATCCTGTAAGATGGAAAACGCCCCACTGATGCACCAGTCATCCCTGACAACTGGGAGGTCACGGCAGTGCTGGGCCTCACACCGCCCACACATTTCAATAACGGCACTGATCTCCACTGATCTCTCACGGCTCCACTGGCCGCGTCAGCACACACACACACACATGCACACACACACACACACACACACTCATCCATCGCCGCCATTCCGAAAGCCGTACGGATGTCTGCGTTCACGGAGTTCCTTGCAGTTTATTCCGACGTTCGACGTTCCAGGCCTTCATTTCCGCCCAGAATCTGCTCCGGGGGGGGCTACCGTTCCAAACACAACAAACAAATCAGAAACCAGGTTTCAGCCCTTGCATGCTTGAGAAATGCCAGAAACACACATACGAACAATCAATGAGAGAAATTGCACTTTAAGACTTTGGTAGGTGGGATCACTCATCATTTGTAACTGTATAGCAGGGGTCACAGGCCCAGCTCCTGCAGATCTACCACCCTGCAGGTCTTAGTTGCAGCCCTAATTTAACTTGCCTGATACAGATAATCAGGCCCTTCAGTAATACCTCAGTATTAGACCCAACTTAGCTTCTACATAGCTGGCTCCAATAAATTAGGGCTGAACCAAAGCTCTGCAGGGTGGGAGGTCTCCAAGAGCATGTCTGATGACCAAGATTAACATCTCTACACTGGCCAGGCTAGTGCTAAAGACCATGGACACACACCAGACATGTGAGCCTGTGTCACATGACACGGAATCACGCATATGTGCACAGATTCGCCGGGGAGGGAGATCCGCTCGCAGCAGGCCAACCAGCGCCAGAAAAACACACTGATTGAGGAGGAAGCGGAATATCTGCTGTCATCTTGGAAACTGACAAGTCCCGGGATAAAAAGACGACTGCATCCTTCCTCCCTTGTCCTCTCCCTATCGGCCCCCTCTGTGTTTTTGTTCCGTGGACTGGCGGTCGCCAGCACCCTATCTACCACACAGGACATCCTATGAAGGGAAACATGACACGGGTCGAGCAAGGAGCTTCCAGGAAAAGGGTCTTAGGAGGCCATCTTCAGGCATTGTCCATCCTCGAGGGCACGTTCACACTTCCGTCCGTGAATGGCGCCATGCTGACGTCAGCTTTTTTGACTGTACAGCCTCAATCTCAGGCTAACAAAATAAACCATAAAGCTCTGTGCTTACGTCAAGGCTTTCGGCAAATTTCGCCACGCACATTTACTCACTCGGCTGAACCAAAGACAGCCAAATACAAGCTACCTGCTTCAGAAATCGAGGTGGGCCAGCGGAGGGGCAGTGCACTGCCATCAAAGGTACATTATTTCTATTTCGGTTCATCGGAACCAGCCGCTTTGTTATAGCGGCGAATCACATGAGGCCAAGGCCTCTCCATTAAACTACAGCTTTTCCAATATGATGATGTACTTTTAAGGCTGGTTACGAAGACGAAAATCAGCCAGAGGCTGGATTTCTGCCTGAAACGCGACAAATCCCGACTTCAGACTGCAGGAATCTCAGGCACCATACCTGAAATCTTACTCCAGAATCCAAACGAACAGCGTTTCCAATTTTTCTTTAATTGCAAACTCTAACTGTTAGACCCAGCTGAATGACAGGAGGATAATGGGAGTTAAAAGACCCCCCCCCCCCTTGGGAAATGCACACAGACAGCAAAATACTTAGGGTTGGTCTGATCGACCGACTCCACTCATTAGACTAGCATGAGAACAAGCAAGAGGCCCCCTAATCATTGGCTGAAACAACCCCGATTGCAAGTTTACGGACTGGGAACGGCCCGAGAGGAAGTTGGGCAATCTCCTAGGGAACAGGGATGGCGAGCTGCTCTGTGGATGGAGCGATCCTGAAGTCGTGGTCTACAAGAGAGGCACCGTACCGCGGTTAGCATGATCATCACCTTGGTTTGACGCATGGAGCAAGTTCCCATGGTGATTGGGGGTGACTGTTTGGAAGAATGAGCCTCACCCCAGGACCAACTGAGGGAGACATGACCAGGTGGGTGCGGTGGGCCCTGGGCATGCCACAGCCCCCAGCTTTGAGTGCGGGGGGGCTTCAGCACACCTGGGATCCTTCGCGCAGCCAGCAGAAAGCCACAAGCGCAGCTGCCCAACTTAGCGTCATAAATCCAGAGCCGTCCGGTGAGCGGGGGTCAGAGCTCTCATCGCTACGGGGGTGCTACCGTTTTCTAAAACAGTTCTGCCATACACTGACAGGTTGGGAGGGGGCTGATATTACCACGGGATCCTCAGGAGAACAGCAGAGGACCCGACAGATGAGCACCGCAGACCCCCCCAGCTAACCCCTATATCCTCACTGGGCCATCTGTCAGGTGAACGCCCTGCGTTTGCACAAACTTTTAATACCACAGAGTGTCTTAATGGCCAAAAAAATGGATGGGGCTGTCATAAGACAGGGGGCGCCAGAGAGCACAGTGGGACTGCTAACAGGAAGTACAATGACCTGGCTTTAGACACTTATCGCAGCTTTGCTGGCCGTATCCTACAAACGCCCAGCCCATCTGAACAGAGGTGTGAGGCAATAGTCTCAGACACACCCCAGGAGAGAGGGGACCAAGGGGGGTGGAGGCCATATTGCGTTGGCTGACGGGGTCGTAAAAAATTATTTTTAAAAAGCTGCATTAGCTGTCACACTAAATCCCGCTAAGCAGAAGCCAAGGCTCAGGATGAGTAACGTGCAGCGAGCGGGGCGGACGCAAGGCAGCTGCGCGTGACCTCAGAGACTGGAACGGGCCCCGCGCTGACATAACGTGCAGCGAGCAGGGTGGACGCAAGGCAGCTGCACGTGACCTCGAAGGCTGGAAAGGGCCCCGCGTTGATATAATGTCAGGCGATCCCAGCGCAATGTTGCGTAATGTGGGCCCCCCGTCCACACCCTTCTTATTTAACCACCTATTCTGGGCAGACAGCGTCATTTTTCCCATTTCCCTGGGGGGGTGGGAGAGTGGTTTAGACTGCGACCCCCTTTGCTGCAATTACACGGTACTTACTCAGGACAGACTCGTACACTGACCGCTAAGAAACGTGGAAGTCGTTTTTCCCAGTCGCCAGCCTTGGACAGAGGAAGGGGTTTGGAATAAGATGGTGGGTTTCTTCTCCAGAGCACCAGATACGGAGCGGGCCCAGAGAAGCCCCTGCGGTCAATGCCGGACCGGGCCGGCTGCTTGGTTGAACGGCTGGAAAGGAAACCGATTGAGCTCATCTTTGAGAAATGTTTTTGTGCACAAGCACGCATACGAATGGAAAAGGGTGAGGAATACTACATCAGCGATGACCAGACACTGATACCGAGCGACTGAATGCAGAGCAGCGTCACCTGCCTGCAGGCCACACTGAGCCATCGCCGTGTAACCCTCACCGCGTCCCACCTACCACTCCACCATCGTGACTCTCAGAACACCCTGATCACTTAACCTGCAAACTAAACTGTAAGAAACGGTGATCTTATGGCAACCGTGTTGAGGGACAGGCATTTGGGGTAGAAGAATGAATCAGGCTTTTCCCAACAACCCCTCCCCTATTGAGGATGACGCTTTTGTATCAGCCCTAGACCAGCATTTGTAAAACTAAATGATACTGTCTCACCGAGGGCGTGATTTTGAGATGAGATGAACCACAAAAGTTTGCCGATGAGTGTTTAGGCACCTGGGTGGGAGACTCCATCTGACCACATGACAGGTGGTTTAACCGTGGTGGAATATCACCGCGGAGGGCCAGGGAAAGTGAAAGCCCCACATTATCAGCCGAGCCAACAGGGAGTCGTCCTACTGATATCCAATCATGAAAGGAAGGCATTCATCTGAAAACCTGCAGAGGCCGTGGGGGGGGGTCTGCCACTTTCCGTCTCTTATCGCCACTTAAGCACTCGTCCACAAACAGAAGCCTATCAAATCTGCAGTCTTTAAGGGGGGGGGGAGGCAGCATTTTAAGCCCTTCCCAGAATGCACCTCTCGGCCCAGATGTGGCCCCGGTTCCCTGAACTATTAGCCGGTGACTCCAGGCTTCAATCTGCAACACTAACACTGAACACCAGGCCAGACCACCGGCAGTGACTTTATTATGATTACTATTATAAACAAATTATTATTCTCCATACAGTGGTGCATGTGCTCAGTGCATTCTGGGGGCGGCCGGGACGCCTGCTTTCTCAAGGAAACATCTTTACAAATGTGAAACAAAAGACCCACACAAAGGGGCTCCTACAGTCCACATGCACCATTCATCACTCTCAACCTCATTAGAGCAGATTGAATGTGGCTGAAAAGTTCAGAAACACTGAAGCAGCTGTACCGCCATGGAAAAAATTAAGAGACCCCAGTGCATTTTTGCATCACTCATTTCTCAATTTATGTATCTGTGAATAAAATATAATTTTTTTTGCAAACCGCAGCCTGTTCCTGCCCTGCCTGTTTCTTATTAATGGAGGGCTTCTTCCTTGCCTTATGGGTCTTCAGTCCTGCCTCTAGGAGCCTGATATGAACTGTCCTAGCAGTGCACTTCACACCTGCACTTAATGTTTCCCATTGCTTTTGAAGGTCACTTGATGTCACCCTCCGATTCATGAGAAACTGTCGGATAAGTTGACGGTCATCTCTGGTATTAGGAAGTCGCTTCTGCCCTTTACCTGGCTGGTTTGTAGTTGTTCCCCAGTGTCTCCAGCTTCCCCTTATTCTTGTGTGCTACGGTCTTAGAAATTTTAAGCCTGCAAGCAGCCTGCCTCACAGTGTAGCCTTCTACCAGGAGAGCCGGGGTTAAACCAGGATTTACAAATGCTGATTTGTTTAAGAATATACAGTGCTCTCTAACCATCCTCTGCTGTTTACTAAGGCCCTGTTGCTTAAGCATCTCCCACTTCCATTAACCGACCGGCTTACAAGCAGAGAACAGAGCCTCACAGACAGAAGACCGTAAGCAAAGTGAAACCGACCTGGAGAAGGCGTCCTGTCTGCTGGCAGCATGAGAATCCCAGTGCAGTCCTCTTCCTGCGCTCAGTGCGACCCCACCATGCTGACCTGCACGCTCAGACGCGGGACGGAATGGGAGAGAGAGCGAGCAGCCCCGCGTCACCTCGTGACCGTCACCTCGCCGGCGTCACCTCGTGAGACAGGCGGGAGGACAGGCTGTCCTGCTTTACTTCAGGAAGCACAAGTGTGTGTGTGCGTGTGTCTCTGTGTGTGCGTGCGTGCTTTGGAAAACTTATCAGCCGGAATGGAGAGCAGCTGGCGGCAGGGGGCTCGTTTAGGGAGGGTGGGGTGTCTGCACGAAGCGCAATCCTCTAAGCACATTCAAGATGGGTGACTTCTTGACTTAATAGCGCAGTGCCCACTGTCACTGCATGTGGCGGGGTGCTACACTGGAAACAGCACATTAAAGTCAATAAAGCTATGAGGCTTTGTGGACACAGACTGTATGAGTCCTGAAGGGAACATGACACAGGACTGGACAGCCAGTGCAGAGAGGGAGAGAGAAAAGAAAGTAGCAGTAAAAAAGGCGGCACACACACACAAGTCTGTGATTATATATTTGTGGGGACTCCCCATTCATTTCTATGGGGAAAACTAATCCCAACACGACCTTATTAACCCCTAACCAGCCCTAACCTTAACCATAAGTAACCAAACAAAATATGGGACTTTTGGCATTTTTACTTTTTTGATTGCAATCACAGATCTTTGTGGGGACCTGAAAAATCGCCCCCACCATGTAAAATAAACCTAATTCTCTGTCTCTCTCTCTCACACACACACACACCATCTGTCAATATCTCTGAGAGAAATAAGATAAACCTACTGAGTGTTTAATGTACCACATCAAGCAGAGGTTATACAACTATAACTCGATATTTTAATATCTGCTTTATTTTCCAGAGGGAATGATTAAAAACTAGTTTAATAGCCACCTACATGTTTCCCCTAAAGCAGAGACGGGATGACGTGGGATGATTAGCACTTCATTACGGTTACGGGCGGCTACTAATACTCACTGAAGACGATTATTTAACCGAACAGCTCAATGTTGGTTTCCAACAGTGCAGCTCGAAGCAGCTGTTCCTTCGAATTACTGTCACTCCAAAATAAAACAAAACGGAACAGTTATGACAAACCACTCCTGACCTGCGGATGAAGACATGCCAGACGCTAATGGGGAAGGTCGCGGCTGCACCAGCGTGGGTACCATTAAACCTGGAAATGGGGCTCCTGTCATCGTTAAACGTTACACTGGCCTGTACCAGGTTTAGAAAAGGTCAGCACTCGCCGCATTAAAAAACACTGCAAAAGGAAATCAGCCAACATTTTTTCACATTTATTTAGCAGGCATTTTTATCCAAAGCGACATGCGTTTTTGAGGGAGCAGGGTTGGCCTGTCCCTGGATCAACTGGGGGCCAAATGGTGAAACTAGGGGTGGGCAATCTTCCAAATAAAAATCACATGGACCCATGTGACCAAATGACCCATGGATCTGATTGTGATCTTGCTTCCCAATTTTGTAATGTTTTGTCAAAAATATCTAAACCCTAAGCCTGCAAACTTATTCATTAGTGTCATTTAAAACACAATATTGCACTAAAGACACTGATTTCAAAATGGTCAAAAGACCTGTTAAAATTCATGTTTAATACTGGACAAAGTTGCAATAAGCTGTCAATAAATGACAGTCAAACCCCTGCCCCACCAATGGCATCAAGCGGTTTTTTGTCACCTCATCCAACATGCCGATAGCTCATATTAAACCATTCTCAAATACATCAGGCATGAAAGAGATCCTGATAGAGACATGTGATATAATTTGGCCAATCAGCACAGTGTCTAGGAGGAAGTAATTCTGCTGGTTTGTGGGCATAGCATGGACCCACGTTATTACTGGCCATTGAAGTTTTATGTAAGTTTGGGAACATTAGTAGGGAAATATAAAAGATCATGATCTTTATAATTTGCATGAAAAAGTAGATCGTGGACGACTTCAGGATTGATCACAATATAAAATCGTTAGATCACCCACCTCTAGGTGACCAGCTAACTGTGGGATTCGAACTGGCAACTTTCTGATCACTGAGTCCCAATATGGCCCCGGCTAACAGCAGTGCGGTACAAACGAAAAACACAACAAAGAAGGGCATGTGGCTCATCCCCAAATTATAGCCCAAACATTAGCTCACATTTACGGGAAAACAGCGGAGGAGCCTGAAGTGGGAGAGAACCACACCTCCGGCGGATGAACACAACAAGCATTGCCTGTTCCTATCCCAAGGCGGGTTCACCAGATCGTGCAACAGTACAACACAAGGAGATTAATTAGGGCTCGGCGCAGACAGCACACTGCACACCCAGAGAACAGCAAAAAGCATGAGGAGAAGCCAACTTTGTGGGGAAATAAAACTGCCCGATCAGGCTGCTGTCTATCTAACAGTGGTGCATTCTGGGAATTCAACATAAGCCAATCAGAACCCCCCACTCTCCCGCCCAGTTGAAATATTATTCAAGTTTTCGAACAATAAACAAAATATGCAGGCAAATGCAAAAATATAAACAAATATACTTCAATGAGAGTCGCGTCTGATGCAAATGGGATCTGAGAGTGGGTTCTTAATGAAGTCCTGCCTTCGCGAAACTGGTCAATGTGTTACCCCGAGAGCCACTGAGAAAGGTCACGGACACATTCGATTAACATTTGAACAAGCCAGCCTGCTGGACCGTGCAGAGATTTGACTGATGGTTCTTTCAATGAGTACAGAAAAGGGCAAAATAAATCAAAAGTTCATTACGATCAAATATATCCGGCTATTAAATCCTCTCAATCAGCATAGTTTAGCTGCAGGTCTATTTCAGTCACTAAAACACTGATTCTTAACCTTACAAAGCAAATGAGTGTCCTCCTTCCCATGACTCCTCACTGCACAAACGCTGCATTTCTCGTTAATTAACGGAAACGTGCAGAATGTTCCATTAATGAAAGATGCATGAGGATGACTGTGACAGATCAGGATGACAGGAGACAAAACGCCTTCTGTTCAAAATGTGAAACTGCGTGTAACCAAGAGGGATGTTAAAACGATGTAAAATCGTAAAATCTGACACTTTTCTGAAAACCCGAGTCGCCCACATCTGCAGCCAAAGGAAGCTGATGGAGGGAAAAACACTTAAAAAGAATCACAAATTCTACATGTGCCATTGAAGACTTTGTGTGAACGACAAACGCCAAAATTACACCTCAAATTACCCGACAACTGTTACTCCTACGGCCAAGCCGAAGTCCCCGCCCCCTCAGCCAGGGCACAGCACACCGTCTGCTTTGATTGGCTCAGTGGGTGTTTGGCACAATATCCTGACCACTGCCTGCTTGAGGGCGGGACTCTGTGAGCAACCCAGCCAATCACAACACCACACCACTCGGTTCCCTCTCCCTCCACGCACCAGTTTGAAATGACTCCAGGTTCAGCCACAGTGACCTGACATTTGTACTTTGAAAGAGCAGCACTGCGTAGAGACACTGGACTATATATACTCCTATCGTGTTTCATGTCTTTCCCCATAATGCACCGCTGCCATCGTTATTGCACAACACATGGTTATGCTGCCTAAGTGCATGTCTGTGCTTATTTAAAGACAGGGGAGTGTTGCATTCGCATGGTGGGGGGGGTTTGACTGTGTTTGAACCTTGAGCCCCCCCACCATGAACCACGCAGGCTCTAGGAACACATTCCCATTGCGGGGGGCAATGAGGATTCTGATGAATCGCTTTCATCCTTCCTTACATACTTGGAGCCCCGTGTCTGAGCCAGACACTCTCTGGGCAGCAGATCCATGTGACCCTAGCTAAACCCGCCCCCAAGGAGGTGGGTTCCAGGGCCTGGCTCCTCCTACCGGGGCCTGGGTCCTCCCACCAGACCACACAGACGCCGCAGTCCCACCCCCAGAATCAGGACGCCCCGGCTGTGCAATAAACGGCGGCTACAGCGCATTTCCAAGAGGAATACCGTGTTTAAACAGCAAGGAGGGCAGGAAACGGCAGAAGAAAAGTGAGAAGAAAGCAAGGTCATTCGAGAGGGTCAGCGGTCATTACTCTGTCGGAGTGTGAGCGACGGGGGAAGAGGACGCACTTCGAAAAGGCATCACGGGCCGTTACTGTGGGATACAGGGCCGGGGCAAGCGGGCAGCTATTGTGGATATAGACCCAGGGCATTAGGATCACAGTCTTTCCTCCCCCTTATGGTCAGAAAGGGGAGGAAATTACTTAAATTAACTTAAAAACGAGTCATCTGTGCCGCGTATAACTTAGCAGGTCATCCATCCGGCGGCTGGGTGTTTATGGCGCCGCGCCTTCACCTGGAGCCAATCCGCTTATCCGCTGATCCGATCACGGAAGCGGGCCAGGTTAAGCACCTCGCTCAGGTCTGGCAGCTCTGGCTCCATGGCCCGGTACGACTTCCTGTCCACCCCCCCGCCCCCCAGCTTGTGTCGGCGCCGGTCCAAACAAATCCAGAAACCGGTCCAAACAAAGGAGCCTGTGTAGGATGTTGGCGGAGCCAGAGCCGCACTGAGGCGGGAGGTGTGACGCTCAGACCCAAGGGGGGGGGGGGAGGGCGTGGCCAGTAGGGGAGGCCCTTCATCAGCGGCCATCGCGAGCGTGTCATACATGGGCGGGGCCATCCCTCCCCCGTGTCCTCCATCACAGCACGCAGCTCACTCGGACCAAGGGGCAAACGAAGGTGCTGGAGGGGGGGATCACAACACAACAGGGCTCTTTTCCCAGCAGCCTCGACACAATGCAGCCATTTGTCGACTTTCTGATGAAGGATGGGGGAGGGGCGCCATCGGTATGAGGTACAAAGCAGCAGGTGGCGGTGGGACACACAGGGAACCCCCCCCCCACCCCACAGACTGTGACTGGAAGCAGGGGGTCTCCACAGGTGTAGGAGCTGGGGGGGGGGCAGCCAGACAGCTCAGGATAAGCCAGACCAACACAGGGTGGCGCAGACTGGCACGGGGCAGACTGAGGATGGCTAACCGGAGGGCACCCTGCGACTCCCCTACCTCACCCCGCACAAGGAGCACAATAACCAGGGCCATTTCGCACCCAGCCAGATCCGGGCCTTCTAGCTGCTCGAACCACAGCCAGCCGCCACAGATGAAAAGCCTCAGGAGCTAGAAATCTTATAGGGCTCAGGTCATCCGCAGTCCACAATCCCATAATCCCTCTGTGGCACCGGGCGGTCGGGAAAAATGGGCTTCTGCCAGGGATAGTGGCATTGCAGAGAGCAGGAGGATCGAAATGGAGAGACTGCGGCCCAGATTTCTGCAGCTCCGACCAATAGAGAGTCGGATCTCCGGACCAGGCGAACAGGCGAAAATCATCAAGGAAATATTGAAATAAACATCGCGGTTCGGCCTTTGTGGCAGGCGTTACACACAGCCGCCCCCCCGATCCTCCCCACTGGGTGGGAGGTGACCGCGAAAGCTGGAGGTATGCAGACAGGAATGGAGGACAGGGCCTCCCTCCTTCAGGAGCAGATAAGATCCAGAGGCTGAGGGCTGGGAACGTGACCCAACAAGCACGCCGAGCAGGCGGCATGTGATTCACGGTGAAAGATGGGCTCGGAAAACACCCCCAGCCACTCCCCGGGGGCGGGGGAGGGGCAGCCGGTCCGGCATGACGCAAGCACGACCTCTCGGGACTCTCATGGAAATGGACTCATTTGCTTTTCCAGCCAGTCGGACACACGCGGCACAACATTCACGGATACCGCCCCCCCAGCTGCATTCAGACGTGCTGGGGCTCCCTGCCGAGGGGCTCGGCCCACGGCGCCAAAACGTCACCTGCGGCCCATTTAATGGGCTAGTGGGACGCTAGAGGCTGTTTTTCCAGTTGAAAAAAAGCTGGCCATTTCATACTGGTGCGGAGAAGTGGGGGTACCCCTGTAATTCTGAGCAGGAGGGGGACACAGCTCAGCCCCCGCCTCCCCTTAGGGGTTCTGTCGATATGATTCTGGATAGCTGGGCCCATCTGGTAATATGCTCACGCTTTGCTCCTTTTCCAAGGCACCCTGATGCCTCTGCACCCGTCTGAATGACACGGGTCCCACCAGACATTCCGGAGGACTGGAATACATTCATCACACGATTCGAGCCCCGTAACGAAGGCCCTAAACCTGAAATCCACCCGTGTTCCGCTGAGGGTTTCGTTCCGAGACCATCCCCGACTTACATCACCACTCCGGCACGAGCGCAGAAACACACCCCCGGAAACTACCGCTAACTTGTGGCAGAAACACAGAGGCCGGTAAAGAGACATGGAGCAGCACCACAAACCTAGGAGGGTCTGAGGGAGGTGGAAGCTGAAAAATACCCCACATTAGGCATCGATGTCTGCAGCGATGTTTGATTTCACTGTTCTCTCAGAGAGAGGACCTCCACTACCAGCGAGAATCCTCAGTCATAAATGGTGCGAAGTGTGGGGGGGGGGCCCCCCCCCCCCCCCGCCCGGCCGGGCCCACAGAACCACACGCACCACCACCAA
>JAODLD010000047.1:4561187-4571485 GCA_026781065.1 Mormyrops boulengeri | reverse complement strand
ATGACCCCCCCTATGGGGTACAGATCATCCTGAACACAGATCCATCCCGACAGTCTTCCGGTTGTCGTGGGTTTTTATCCCCCATGCCCCCCCCCCCCCAGCCCTGAAACACGTATTCGCTAAAGAACGAAAACAAGAACACGCTCTGGGAAAAGGTTCTGAGACACAGCGCCAGAAACCCAAGGCAGATGCGGAGTGTCACAAGGCAAGATGCGCCGGTGAAAGTTATGCACCACTGCTTCACACCTGCATTTTAATTTACACAAATGCCCTGGAACACCCCTCTTATACCCCCCCCCCCACACACACACACACACACACAAACAAACAGGTACGTGCCAGAAGACCTGCATACAAAACATCCTCAGGACAAGTTTCAGGGAGGACCCTGTCAACACAGCTTTGAGCAACTTCCTTAACCAGAATTTCAAAACTCCAATTTCGCAGCAAACTTTCACTCCGATTTGGCAACTTCTGCATTTGCTGCATCACTGACCGCTGGCAAACTTGCCCACAACAGGGCACTCCCCATTGGCACCGAATAATAAACTCCTACTTTACAGAAAAACATCACGGGGCACCACCAGGTTCACAGCTAACACACGCTACCAAAGTCATTCATGATACCAACGAGGCACATCTTGCCTCTTTGGGGCTCATAATCGAGGTCAATCAATCACCGTTTTGGGCAACTTACAGAATACCTCCGAAAGGCGATTCTCATCCATACTTCCATACCACCTTCTCTGGCACATTTCATTCGCTATTGTAAGGGGCCAGGGGGGCATAATGATTCAGGCGAGTGATATAAGCCTAATTGATTTTTTTTTCGAACATCATAAATCACATGTAAAACCCCCAGCTTTCCCCCAGCAGCAATTTTCCAAATGAGCCGCAGTATAAATAACTCCAGGCCCTTCCGAAACGGGCCGACGTGCTGTAATCAACTGTCACCGGTGGGGTGTAAGAGCCCCGCCTGCGGTTGGACTCAGCCCCGCCGCAGCTCCCCGACGCCCCGCAGCAACCGCTGATTTCTCTACTTCTCAAATTCAGTGCTAATGAGCTGCTAACATCCAGGATTTATAAACAGTGTTGGGGAAGTTACTCACAAAAGTAATCAATTACAGACAGAGGTGAAAAGTTCAGGTCCAGAAATTACAAATCCAGGCCAAGGTTTTCTTTCAACCAACCAGTTGAGTCTAATGAGTCACATTTACAGAGTACTCAACAGCTTGGCTGAAACAAAACCATGGTCTGGATTTGTAATTTTTGGACCTGAACTTTTCACCTCTGTCTGTAATGGTTTACTTTTGTGAGTAACTTCCCCAGCATTGTTTATAAAGTACTCAGTCTGAGTAATTGGGTTCCTCAGACTGGGATGACAGGAGTTTCGTATGGGTTAAACAGGACAAATAGGCCTATTTTAATATGATCAATGCCCATTCTTTTAAAATTGCAGTCTGGCTAAAAATACAAGAACCAAATCCATAACCTCTGTGGAAAAGCGGCCTGAAGGTTGAACGGTAAAATTTCATTATCAATTCTTTTTGTAAAAAGGGGAAATCATGAGTTGTTCATCTGTTGGCTACTACTGATAAAGTCCAGAGTCCCTAAAATAAACAGCGGTGGATACAGGAAAATATACCGAGACTCGTTTATAGGGCGAGATGCAACCGGCAAACATTCATCTCAGGCAAAACAAAAAGGAGTGTTTGGCCTTACAAAGGCCGTTTAAAGAGCACCTCATTCTGCACCCCGAAAACACCAACCCTGGAGGGGAAGCGTGGCTCGACAAACTATAACTGTATTAAATGCCTTTGATGAAGACCATCTGCTCCACCCCGGCATGTCCAAACACCCTCCCTGCGCGCAGCTTTAGATGCATTGCGGCTTATTTCTTTAAGAGAGCCAGGATCCCTTCACGATCCCTTCTTCGGGCTGCACAACGCCGGGAAGCGAGCCAGCGCTCCGCCGCCCCACCCGTGAACCCCCCCCGAGCGGCGCTGGGAGGTGTCACCGACTGTCAGGGCCCAGACTGAAGAAATCACACTGAGAATCGGAAACTAAACAAGGACGTTTGCTCACTTCAAATTAAACAACGGCCACTTTTAAATCGACACCCTTATTCGCTAGAAAATGAAAAATAAAACGAGCTACAGAAAGATCCAGCTGGCGGCGCAGTAATTAACGCGCGGGATCTTAGTTTACTAGTAAAATGTGCATTTGTGAAAACCGGTGGGAGTTCGAAACAGTGAACCAATGGAGCGTTTTGGTTAAACATCCCAATGACTGCGGTGACTTTAAATCCAAACAGGTACCAGGATGTAAGCGGGCTTCCCATCCGATCAGATAAGATGTTGACAATTAAACAAAACTCCACTTCCAGCCGCCCATCCCAGAATTTAAATCTAAGATCAGAAACCCTGAATTTTTGGACCGTGACTCTTAAGAAATGTGCAATCCAAGCAGTTCTAATGAAGGCACAAGTGCCTGTGTAAGGCAGCATTTTCTAACAAATCCTGACCACGGCAGCCACGGTCGTTATCTTCCTTCCTCGGGAATCGATTAATAACGCATGCAACAATGTATCCCGATGGTGAAAGCAGAGCTGGAGGTGGGTGTCCCACACGGCGCGGCACCGTGGGAATGCAGGGCTCGCTCACGTTTGCCTCCAAGCCGCCACGCTTCGGGTGCATGCATGCATGCATGCTGCGCACTGCATTCGCACCCCAGCAAACCAGAAATGACCGGTCTTATAAGCCACACCGGCTTAGGATCATCTTCGCCGCCAACTAACGCGATCACGCGTCTCTTATGTTACTTCTACGCGCTCCGCGGCGATCAGTCCGCAAGTGGCGGTGAGACGACAATCCAATCACAGCGGGATAGTTAGCAATGTGGCTACGGCTAGCTTACTCACAAGCAAACGCCGCAGCCCCTTTTAAGTATACACTCCCTGCAGAAAACGCGTCTTATTATTAAACTCGTAAATCACATAAACGTTACCATTCACTCAGACGGGACGTGCAAGCAGCGTTTGCTTTACATTACCCCTATTAGTAAGTACAATTCAACTACAGCAAGTCATCTCGAGCGCTATCTACAATTAAGGAATGGAATTACCTGAAACAGCCACGTAAACAGCAGAAGTAAAAGCAAAAAGAATAGCGATCGGGCACTTTTCATTCAGTCCCTCCGTGCTGATCGGGATTGTTACGGATGCGGCAGCTCCTGTTGCAAGCGTTTTTGAATTTAACACTCACTATTTGGCAGGAAGTAGTTACTGCCTCCACCTCGCTTTACTCACACGGAGATCACAATCGCGCAGATCCGCATGCGGAAAGATCCCTGGACCGTGTTACTCTCTCATGCATTTACGAGGCGTGTTTATAGACATAATATTTTTTATTTTTTTTACAACGTATCATCTCTTTTCTGTTTCAATGCCTCAGCATTTTTGAAATTCATTATATTGCACTGGTACATTATTTTGACAGCCTATATTTTTCACTTGGTCTTGTGTCGTCAGGTTATAGATTGATTTAATTGTTATAAGATGTTTTTTTAGTACTCTTAATCACACTATTTATACTGCGGAAACCTACACGGAGAATTTCGTTTGCGTGTAAGTTTACACGAACAGGGCGTATAAGTGAATATGAAAAACCAGTTGGTATAATTATATTATACATATATAATTGGCAGAGAAAGAAATGCAATTCTTCCCGCAGATACCGTAAATCCCCGCACATTTGGTTATTGTATCGTACAGATTTGCGCATGTCGGCGCCATGCAGGTACATCAAACCAACGCCCGCTCGCCGGAGCTGGCTCGCATCCCAGCCAGGGAGACTCACCCAGGGATCCCCGATGTCTCCTTTTCTGGGTCCGCAGGCGGCGAGTTTTCTAGCACTTCGTGTAGGAACCGTATTTCCCCTGAGTAAGGGCGTCCCGCGGTGCCGCATCACGCCAGACCGGTACCAGAGCTGCTTCTGCCGGCTGCCAGGGGCGAAGCTTCCCCATCCATCTGCACGCCGCTCTAACAGCAGGAGTTTCCGCGAAATACTGCAAAGAAAGTGCGCCTGCGATGGCATCCGCCGCAGTAAAACGATGGATGAGAAGCCGGCTTGAGAGGCTCTTCGCCCCCTCCCTCATGTATAGACATTTACTGCATTGCTGTTGGCATAGAAATCGTAACTTTGTAGGCCCATAACATGCCCCTGCTCATTTAAAATAAAAATAAAAAAGACATCTCATTGTTCTCATAATTGATAGCAAATTGCACGTAGACATGCAATGGCCGTAACCACTCATACGGAGAATTAATAAGGCTGAGATGTATAAATACCTTAGACCCGCAGTGGCCCGACAAACTGGGCTTGTTTTATCAACTGACTTACCACCTCTACACAAGAGCGATGTCGTATTAGGTAATAGGCCTCCTGATGCGCCTCGTCAAAACAACATTTCTTTCGGGAACACAATCCCTCAGGCTGTTGCTGTTCATTTTATATCATTCATAACAGTCGTATCATTTCGAAGCGCAACCCGGAGTTATGCGTTAAGAGTTTTTATGAGTGAGTGGTGTTCATTGCCAGTTTGGCAAAAGTATTTTTATAGTCATAGCCTATATTGTGTGCTGTTTATAGGTAATTAGGCCTAAATAAATAAATAAATAATGACATGCATGCCGGGAAGGGGCCACACATGTAGCTGGAGTGAGTGCTAGATGGACAGACTTCATTAATCCCCATGGGGAAATTGCGGCGTAAACAGCGACAACATCAAACACGCAATAGATGTAGCGCACAACTCAACTTTTAATACCAATGCGAAACGCAAAACTCGATGGATACACGGCAGCAGCTGGAGAACAGTCAGAAAAACCAGCCCCGTTTGCACTTCTGCCTTGATTTAGTTTCACGGCACTTTAAGTATTTTTTTCCTTCCCTTTCCTATCACTCTGTCCCGCGCACGCCCCCCTGTGGCCATGTGTGATCTGCACTATCACCGCCTCAGCGCCCATTCCGGTGGGACTCTCCAGCCGGCCGTTTCTCCGCGGTGGGGTCGGCATGGACTAGTCAAAAGCGTCGCAAATATGAAGCCGAAGCCGTCTGTCAAACAAAAATACATCTACGTATTTAGGCCTATATCTCACTTTATCTGCTTTGACATTTCACACAAAAAGCTTCCGTCCCTTTCTTCTTGAAATTGTACACCGGCAGCACTGCAGTGCCCCCCCACCGCCCCATAATGCTGCTGCAGCAATCCCGTGGCTTCATCCCTCGTTTCCACGAGAGACGACAGGCCATTAGCTACAGTTTACATTTAATCACTTAACTAACGCTTTCTTCCGAAAGAACTTATGAGTTTTATCCGTTTATATAACTGGATATTTTCACTGGAGACTTTAGGTCCTTCTTGAAGTGCACTGCTGCGGCAAGTACCACCAGGCATGTCTCAGTAACCACACCAGTAACACCACTTAAACAGGCCATCTCCTTGCCATAAACTTTATTATGTCTGAATGGTAATACGCACCTCCTCTAATATGCGAATTTGAGTTTTAAGAAGAGGGGTGCAGGTAAAATTCATTTGCATGGTTAGATGGTCACTTCATGCTGAAAATGTCAGGGCAGGACACTTGGGTCCTTAACATCATCCCTTAGAAATGCCATCAAGCTGACAGCTCAGCGATGTTCTGTAATTTATGAGCGCAGTATTCTCCTTGAGAAATAAACATTTTTCAAACGCCATAAGATACCATACAAACACATCCGGATATCTGTCAATCCACCATCCATACATCCATGGCCACTTGGCCAGACCCTGGTGCCAAATTCCGGGAAACACGGCTCCCTTCAGTGGAGACCCGCACAGCATTTCCAAGATAGATACCTAGACGGGTACCAGAAACTGTTTATTGTGAAGCCAAGTGTCTCCAGTCTACAAACTCGTTTACTTTGAGTCTGCAGTCAAGCAAACTTATCGCATCACGTGTTTAATGAACAGTTTCCGTTTTCAGTCTTGTTCTTACCCGGTTACAGTCAAATTCGTAAACATTTGACCCATACCGACTTGTCAAACACAGAAAATATGACTCATATACTAGTTGAACTCGTTTTGATAATACAAGTGTTTTTACGTGGTTCAGACATACATCACAAGTCATAATCTTGTGGTTAGTAAAAGATTCTTCAGTTGCTAAACTGAGCTCTGCCCTCAAATGCTGCATATGGGTGAAAGTCCATAATTTATTTCATTTGCTCAGCTGGGGAAGAGCGTTGTACGCAGCATTTCTGTCTTGAGCTATCTGTTAATCATTTGTCTCGATGACTTGGATATGGACTATAATTCTTTTATTTATATTTGATAATCCAAATTGTATAAAATGCACATTCGTTGTATTTTGACTGTACGTCGAGATACTTACGCTCAAATAGTTTGCTTATACTGCCATCTAGCGTGAAAATCACGCAAATTAATAAAACGCAACAGAGGCGCTGTGCAGAATGCGCAGGCGCCGTAACATTAACTATTTGAGATCCATCGGTGGCGAGTGGATATTCAGCCAATGTTAAGCTTTCGACTAATCCAATAAATTCAAATTAATAAAGTAAGGAAGTTATTTTGTTTTCTGTTATATATATATGTATATTTCACTATCACATGCTGAATCATCAACGTCTTACAAGTAGCTTTAAATTAGTCTCCCGGTTGCAACTAACGTTTAAGACACTTGTCACTATAGACTCTTACTGGTTCATTATCAAAAAGTGTCATTTAGTACGGTGTTTCTCAACCTCTAGTGGACCTTTAGTGGGCCGCGTTTCGGCCCGTAATCACTTGATCAGATCCACAAGGTAAGCCGTCATATTGGACGAGCTTTTTTTCTGACCCGTTGTTATAACTTTATCCACCAGGTGTCGCAAACAAAGAGCGCTTTGAAGAAAGTAACCACTGGTCAAGGATTAACTGTAAATCTGCAGTAATATCTAAGACTATGCGGGCGTTTCTTTATGCACTATAAACTGTCCTTCCGTCCATCCATCCATCCATTTTCTAAACCTGCTTGTCATATGCAGGAATGTGGAGCCCATCCATCTAATATTTCCATCCATCCATCCATCCATCTTCCGCCGCTTATCCTGGGTCGGGCCGCAGGGGCAGCCGTCTAAGCAGGGATGCCGAGACCTTCCTCTCACCAGCCACCTCCTCCAGGTCCACTGAGGAAATACAAAGGTGTTCCCAGGCCGACTGAGAGACGTCATCTCTCTAGCGTGTCCTGGGTCTGCCCCGGGGCCTCCTCCCGGTTGGACTTGTCCAAAACACCTCCCCAGGGAGCCGTCCAGGAGGAATCCTAGACAGATGCCCAGATCATCTCAGCTGGGTCCTTTCCATGTGGAGGAATAGTGGCTCTACTTTGAGCACCCCCCCGAAATGTCTGACCTCCTCACCCTCTCTAAGGCTGAGCCGAGACCCCTCAGAAGGACAGCTTGTATCCACTGTGTAATTTTTTTCAGTCATTACCCAAAGCTCCTTACCCTAGGTGAGAGTAGGAACATACACTATACGGACAAAAGTACTGGGACACCTGGCCATTACAGCCACAGGAACTTTTATGACATCCCATTCTAAATCCATAGGCATCAATATGGAGTCGGTTCCCCTTTTGCTGCTATAACCACTCTTGTGAGAAGGCTTTCCACCAGATTTTGGAGTGTGTCTGTGGGAATTTTTGCCACCAGAGCACCCTAGGCTACAGTTGAATGATTGATTTTGTAATCGTATCATCGGATCTGCATCCACATGTTTTGGACACTTGGGTGAAGAGAGGAGCTGAACTGTCAACTGATCACCACCTGGTGGTGAGTTGGATTTGATGGCAGGGGATGATGCTGGCCAGACCTGGCAAACCCAAATGTATAGTGAGGATGTGCCAGGAGTGTCTGCTGGAGGCCCCTGTTCGGGAGATCTTCAATTCGCACCTCCGGCAAAACTTCTCTTGCATCCTGAGGGAGTCAGGGTAAATTGAGCCTGAACAGACAATGTTCCGGGACTCAATTGCAGAAGCGCCGGTGCAGAGCTGTGGCTGTAAGGTTGTTGGTGCCAGTCTTGGCTGCAATCCCTGAACCCAGTGGTGGACACCAGCGGTAAAGGGAGCTGTCAGGCTGAAGAAGTTTGGTTAGCTTGTGGGACTCCTGAAGAAGCTGACAGGTCCCGGCAGGCCAAATAGAATGCAGCTTTGGCAGTCAGTGGAGCAAAAACTCGGGTGTAGGAGGAGTTTGGTGAGAACATTGAGAAGGACTATCGGTCGGCCTCCAAATTGTCTGGAAAACTGTCAGGCGACTCAGTAGAGGGAAGCAAGGCTTTACCTGTGCGGCTCACAGCAGGGGTGAAATGTTGACCTCAAATGGAGATATAGTCAGGTGGTGGAAGGAGTATTTCAAGGACCTCCTGAACGCAACTGATATGCCTTCCTTGGAGGAAACAGAGCTTGAAAGTCTCAGAGGAGGACTTAGCCATTATGGGGGTAAGGCTCCAGGGGTGGAAGAAATTCACCCTGAGTTCTTGAAAGCTCTTGATGCCATTGAATGAATGAATAAACGTTGTGTTTATATAGTACTTTTCACAACACCCAAAGCACTTTTACAGAAGTAATGGGGAGCCACTTCATCCACTGCGTAGCCCCCACCTGGCTGATGCGACGGCAGCCGTTCTGCACCAGTACGCTCACCACACTGTAGGTAGGGTGGTGAAGGGGCAGGAGAGAATTTACCAATTAGGTGTAATGGATGATTAGGAGGCCAGATTTGAAAGGGCCACAGTGAGCGATTTTAGTCAGGGCATCAGGGTACCACCCCTACTCGGTTAAATGGTGCCCAGAGAGTCAGGACCTCGGTTTTAGGTCTCATCCAAAGGACAGCGCCATTTTGACAGCACAGTGTCCCTGTCACTTACCTGGGGGATTGGGGTCCACACAGACCACAGGCTGGGCTGACCTGTAGGCCACACCAACACCTCTTGCAGCAGCAGCCTAGCTTTCCTAATTGGTCTCCCATCCAAGTTCTGGCCAGGCCCTGCATGCTTAACTTTCGGTGGATTACTTGGTCTGATTGGCAGGCGGTTCTTTTGGGTTGTTTCGCCTGACATGCCTCTTCATCATTGTGGAGATGATGACAGTACCTTTGGGTTGGCAGACCGGGGCGGTGGTCCCAATCTTTAAGAAAAGGGACCGGAGGATGTGTCCCATCTTCAGGGGGATCACACTCCTCAGCCTCCCTGGGAAGGTCCATGCCAGGGTACTGGAGAGGAGGGTTCACCCATTGGTCGAACCTCAGGTCCAGGAGGAGCAATGTGGATTCTCGTCCGCGTCATGGAATGCGAGACCAACTCTTCACGTTCACAAGGATACTGGAGGTTTCATGGGAGTTTGCCCAACCAATTTTGCCCAACCAACATGTTTGGACTTGGAGAAAACATATGATTGTGTCCTGTGGGAGGGTCCCGTGGGCTATGGGGTGTGCCGTTGTGGGCCATTAGGTCCCTGTATAAATGGAAGGAGAGTTTGGTTTGCATTGCCGCCAGTAAGTCAGACTTGTTCCCGGTGGGTGTTGGGCTCCGCCAGAGCTGCCCTTTGTCACCGATTCTATTCATAACTTTTATGGACATTCCTGTTCGGTGGCCTCAGGATTGCGTAGTGATGCAGATGCTGTTGTGGTAAAAAGAGAACTGAGACACAAGACAAAGCTTTTGATCGGCCAGTTGAACTACATTTTTACCCTCACCTGTGGTCATGAGGTAGTGACCAAAACAATGAGGGGTAGTGACCAAAACAATGAGGGGTAGTGACCAAAACAATGAGATCGCGAATACAAGCGGCAGAAATGAGTTTCCTCCGCAGGGTGTCTGGGCTCAGCCTTAGAGAGGGTAAGGAGCACTGAGAGGAACTCAGTGAGATGATTGGGCATCTATGTAGGATACGTCCTGGATGGCTCCCTGGGGAGGTGTTTTGGACAGGTACAACTGGAAGGAGACCCCAGAGGAGACCAAGGACATGGTGGAGAGATTATATCCCGGAGCAGTTGGAGGAGACGGCTGAGGAGAGGGAGGTCTCAGCAGAGATGCTCAGTTCCCGCAATCTGGACCCAAATGAGCTGCAGAGAATGGATGGATGTTTATGGACTGTGCTGTAGACAGTTTGGCAACCTTAGTGTGTTATTATACCCCAAAAGACCCTCCCCAACAAGGTCCTGTGTGTAGGTGTTGTGAGTGAATTTACATATAAAGAGTGACCT
>JAODLD010000047.1:4548682-4561087 GCA_026781065.1 Mormyrops boulengeri | reverse complement strand
TCCCTGGCTTCCCCCATGATCATAACTTGCTAACACTGTCTGTATTCAAATGATCAACCAAGAACATTGGGGCATCTATACTACTTTTCCTTACATCCACACAAGCAGAGCTGGAGACTCAAGCCCTAGTCTTCAGATGTGCGAAGGAACAACGTTATCCAGTGGGCCACTGTGCCAACCACGCTGTGCCATACTGATCTACGATAATTACACAAATATCAACTTTTCTGAAAAATAAATTAAGTTTATGGGTTTAAAGGTTTCCTCAATGAGTTTGTCATCTACTGTACATGACTATTAATTTTTTTATGAGTGAATCAGTTCTCAAAATGGAGATATTTACACACTGGCTGATAGTTCATGGCTAAGGTATGCAAAAATAGAAACTGTAATTTGTTCCCATGGCTGATGAAAGACATTGTTATAGGAAGACGTCGTTCCCCTAATGAACTGACCATTTTGTTTTCTTTCCTTTCGATGTCATTCCTGACTGACAACAGGCATCACTTTCCTCAGATCCAAAAGGTGAAATCCACTGTGACTGTAACACAATAAGACATCGCATAGCCAAAATGAATAAATCATTTTAAAACGCCACCTCTAATTCTCAGAAATAATGACGAAGAGTTCTTTCACGTAATTCCTTCATTGTTGCTTTCTGTGTATTTTACTCTTTAGAGATTTTTTTGTTTTCTCTAAATCGTTTCTTTTTGTCCAACGCACAGCGGAACCGCAGTCTATCGAGACCATCTTAGCTCACAAATTGATCAAAGTATCGACTACATCAAACTCTGTTACCAAATTCAGTGATAATTAACAGGGTGCTGGATGGGTGATGGCAAGCTGATGGAGACACCCAATTGGGCCCCGATCCTGTAACCCAGTAAGCAGTGTGCCACTGAAGAACGAGGGTGTTGTTGGTTCAATTCCCAGGAGGAAATCCACTACAATATCTTTTAGAAAACCTGCTTAACCTGAATTGTTCTGTTAAAATATGTGGGTGTATAAATGGACGAAATTTAATATCCTAAATTTAACTATTTAGTAGTTTTATAAAAAAAAATATACTGAAAAAAATAAAAAGGGGAAGAAAATATGTTTCTGTTTCTCAAGAGATGCTGTGAGCGTACCAACCAGTCCAGGATGAATCTGCTTATGCCAGTGGTGAGGGAAGTTCTCCCCGCCGCCAGGTGCATGACCGCAGCCCTGAGATAAAAATGATCGGGGATGAAGAAAGTAGGACTCCGTTTCATTTGAAAAGCTGTTTGCAAGTTACCGCTGCTAATCATAGCCTAGATGAGGAGCCCGAGGAAGGGTAGAGAGAGGGAAGGGTAGAGAGAGACAGCCGCACTTCCTCCGGGCATAACCCACCCGCTTTTCTCTTCACTGTAACGACCCTTTCGGGACAAATTTGTTTCTCAATTTATACATTTTTAATGAGAATTAGATTGTATCATACTGGAAGACATTTGGTCCAGCATGCAACAACTCATTTAACTCCCCATGACATGTAAGCACGGTCGACATATAAGTCTAGGAAGCCGGGGGGGAAATAAATATTATTTGGGGATTATACTAATAAGTTACATTTTTCCCACGCATCTTTAATTTTTTTCAAATTGCAAGGGACTGGTATCCCGTGTTTAATAATTTGTTAAAAATTATACTATTGCATACTCACGCAATGATTAAAATTATTAATCTGCTGCTGATTGGTGCAGCACCACAACCCCCACCTCCACCCCCAAGGACACACATCTACACCCTGGCTGAGAATAGAACAGAAAAGGTCAAAATGTCACCAGCGGCACGACCAGCAGGTCGCAATTAGCCGCAGAACATCTGGGTGTCGCATATCATCATATCATCATAATTACCCCATCAGCGGAGAGCCTGAAAATACCCGGACAGAAATACCTTTCATTTCCCGTCCCAAGAAGATGAGTCAGAAGTGTCAAAACAAAGGTAAGGGCTGCTTAAAAACGAGGCGCTTTGCGGGACCGAAACACCCACAGGTCTGTCCATTTTAATGGCTCCGTTTAAGCCTGGGACAATGTTCTGCTGGACAGTCTCTTCTCAGAAGGGCAAAGCGGAAATAGGACTGGATGCGCTAGATGACCATACGCGCATCCTGATGTTGTTGTGAGACGCAGGTCATCGCAATTAGGAATGGGGGATGTGCTGCCCCCCCCACCCAGCCTATTCCCTCCCACCTCTGAGGCAGAGTGTCACGCAGAGGTGGCCCTGTCTGAGCCAATGGGAGCTTGGGTTGCCATATGAGGTGGGGTTGATAGAACAGTCCTGCTCACAACTAACTCAACTTTGGCTGGTGTGGACATCCTGTTGCTGCAGCTGTACTGCCCCCCCCCACACACACACACATACACACCAACACACACACTCACACCTGCCACCATGTGCCTTTCACTGCTTCCCGTGCTGCTGAATCTCTGGGGTGAGTATCTGTTGCCTGATGATTCTGCCTCTGTGTGCATGTGTTCAGAACCACTGAAATCGGACCCGGAGTGTAATACTCAAGTGTAATTAGGACTGCCGCAATGGTTCGGTCGGTGTCTGTATGCGATTATGCGGACGCGAAGGTCCGAACCGGGTCAATGGATTTCCTGATGCTGTAGTGGATAAAGGTTGGTGTTAAAATGTTAAAACAAAAAGAGAGTAAAAGTTTGTTGAGAAAGAGGGATGCGGGGACAAATTGAAATGGCCTCGGTTTCCGCTTAATGTATCATTCCGATTATGCAGTTTAATTTTTCTGGTTAGTCATTCGCCATGTGATACATCCCACAGCGAACGGATTCCTGATGCGATCACTCCATGCTCCGTTAGCAACAGGAAAGTCTTGCATGTCAGGAATCAATTTCATTTCTTATATTCGTTAATATTCGTCTAAAACACCCACCTGTTGCTTAGTAACAGTTTGCTGACAGTGTGGATAAATACACGAAGCCGTTAGTAAATGCTGTGATAGACGTCTCTTGATGGTCGCAAGCTTGGGTGGTGGGAGATGCATGATTCAGGCTCATGCTTATGGCCCCTGGTGGATGGAGATGAAAGAGAAGCAGTGAATCAGGACGTGGCCGTTGACCGTATCCTGAACACTGTGCTGAACACATAGGGGGGAAATTAGCTTTAAAGAGTTTCAAGAAATTAACGAAAACTCTAGCGGTCGCCAGATAACCTGCAAGTCTGCCGTACTGATACGTACTGAAATCAGCATAACTCGATTCAGATATTCACGGAGAATTTATAGGCTATTTCAGGGAACGTGATTTTCTGCAAAGAGCGTGTCACATATCCTATACATTTACATTTAGTGATCTGCTGTGGTTACATTAATAAATTGCGTTTGTCTTCACAATCTGATGTTATTAGTTTCAGATGCATGACCTAGGAATAGTTTACCCGAAACTGCTAAAATTGGTATATTCTATACTAATAAAGACCGGAATACCGTTTTTACCAAACCGGAACAGGGAAGATATAGACGTTATTTGGTTAAAATCTACGGTGATTAAATTAGTCTTACCGAAAACTGTTTATTTGTTTTTACTTTAAAAACAAAAATTTTAATCTGCGAGGATTACTCCTGAAAAGTGAACCCGCAAATCACACAAGTTAATGAAAAAGATGACAAGCTTCCGCTTTTGACAGCTTGCAGTAGTTTAACTAAAACAGGATTTTTTCTTCACGGTATTTTTTTGTCAGCGAAGCTGGTGCATCTGGTGATGTTAAAGCGCGAGGAGATGTAAATTTATATCAGCGTTTTAAATTTCTTACTAAGAATATTATTTGGCGTGATTATGTGAGTCATAAGCATATGTGCAAAGAAAATAGCAGTTCCTCACAGGAACGATCATAGGAGAATTACCGGATTTTAAAGGGTACGCGTACTTTATGTTTTAGATCAGTCGTCACCAGGGGAGTTTGTAGCTATTGAGAAGATCAGGGACTACGTCAGGTTTACCTGGGGCTTGACTTTTTGGTTTTTGAAGGAAGATAATTAGCATCGGGGCTAAAATATGATCTGACCTAACGACACCCATGGTCGTCACCAACTCTGCTCCTGCAGATGTAACACCCTGCAGATCATAGCTGCAACTCTAATTTAACCCACCTGATACAAAAAATCAGGCCGTTCAGTAGCATCTCAGTATTAGAGCCAACTTAGCTTCTACTCCAATAATTTATTAGGTGTGTTAAATTAGGGCTGTGAGTGTGAAGTGGTCCTAGATAATCATTATGTGAAAGAGATTGGTGTATGATAAAGCAACATGTCTGGGTCGCAGGCTTCAGTGTTTTCGTCCTTCTTACAGGAGCTGCCCACTGTGTGGTCTTTCAAGCAAGCATAAACATGGCAGGGATGACTGGACAGGTGACATTTGACTCCAGTCTAGGGACGGCCACCTTAAACCTCACAGGAGCTCAGAATCCCATGAACCTTTCCCTCACTGAGTTTCCTGTGATGTACGGCCATTTTCTCAGTCCTTGCCAGGAAGCAAACGTTGGCCCCAAGGTCTTCACGTTCACTGCTGACGGGCCGCAAGCCACGGTCAACGTGTTCGACCTGTTCCAGCAAAGGCCCAGCCTCGATGACCTCTCGCTGGTGGTGGAGATGGCCAATGGGACGACAGCTTGTGGTAATGTTCGCCAGAACGTCAGCGCCAGGACATGGCAGGCCAGGTTCTTCCACCCTGTGGCAGGAGATGTGTACATCCGCCAAAACGTAGGCGAGAACGCCACCAGAGTGCTCTCCGGCCTCATTTCGCTCCGCGGCACAGTCGCGGTGGCTAATGTCACTGCGTATGTCTCCCAAAGCTCTTCCCCGACCTGCAAGGCCCTCATAAACAACCTGACACCATCCAATTTGTTGCTGCTGGGAGACCTAGCAGTGGGGTCCCCCGTCAAGCCTGTGAGGTGCCACAGGGATGTTCCAGATTTCATTGGGGAGGGACAATTTTTACTCCTCAAAGTCGAAGAGACTTACGCTTGCGGCAAGATCAGAGAAATGGAAGAAAAGGTTGTGCACGCTCTCATAGACATGAAAGGAACCAAGGGCACCTTTACGTTTAATCAGGCATCTCCATTTGACATCACAGAAGTCAGGGTTGATCTGATGAACACGAGGAACATGGCGGGAACCTACCATGTGCATCAGTTCCCCATGCAAGAAAGCAGGTCTACTGAAGAAGATGTTTGTAACCATGACAACGTGGGTGATCACTGGAACCCACATAAGGTAAACGTTAGTGATCCCGCTTATCCCCATGGTCCGGGGGCCACCCATGATATGTATGAGGTCGGGGACCTCAGTGGGAGACACGGATCCTTGGATAACATCAGCGATGTTGAGCAGTTCTTCAGTGACTGGAACCTGCCCCTCTTTGGAACCAACAGCATAGTGGGTCGGTCTGTGGTGATCCACCAGCCCAATGGTGCAAGGCTTCTGTGTGGTACCATTGGCTACCCGGGAGAGGTGATGGTGTTAAAATCTGTGTTCAGGAACCCTGTGGTTGGAACCATTTATTTCGCCCAACTGAAGAGTAACCCGTACACTGATGTGTCAATTTTCATGGATCTCAGTTACGGCAACGCATCTGCTCCAGCCAGCAATGGGCATAACTGGCACATCCACCAGTGGCCCATCAGCACCGAGACAGACAGTAATGAGAGCAGCTGTGGGAGCACTGGGAATCACTGGAACCCATTCAAGATCAACATCAGCGACAGCAGCTATACCATTGACTGCAGGCCAGACAATCCTTTTGCTTGTGAGATTGGTGACCTGACTGGCAAAAATCAGCCAATGAGCATCACCTCTGATGTGGGCAAATTTCAGACTAAGTACTTTGTTACAGACTCGACTTCCTGGACAGTGGGAGCAGACTCTATGATCGGGAGGTCCGTGGTGATCCACCAAGCTGACGGCAATGCCGATCGGCTAGCCTGCGCCAACATCACGGCCGTTCACCGGGTCAAAGCGCGGGCGGACACTTGGTTTGGGTCTGGCACGTCCGAGGGTCATGTCCGATTCTCCCAGGACTTCCCGGGCCTAACAATCATCAATGTGTCGCTGTCAAACCTGAACTCAATGGCTGGGGGTTACCACGTCCACAAACTGCCCATCAAGAGCACGCAGAATCCATGTTCAGATAGAAACATCATGGGTCATTTCAATCCCCTGGCCGTCAATCGGTCCTCTTCCCCTCCCCCCGGCAATGGCACCGTGGACCAGTATGAGGTCGGAGACATTAGTGGAAAGTTCGGGCTACTGACTGATCTGGACCAGAGTCAAAACCAATATCAAGACTGCAACATGCCGCTGACTGGACCAAACAGCATCGTTGGACGGTCATTGGTCATTCACTACCGTAATGGGTCCAGGTAAGTGTGAAGAAAGGATATTTCACATATTTACAAGAATATACAGTGGAAATCGCTTATAGTGATCACTTCTGTCTGGGTGAAATTGGTCACTATCAGATTTAGATGATCAGTGGTCATTGTTGACAAACCACAACAAAAAAATGTGTTCTCTGCATTTAACCCATATGTGACAATGTGACATAGTAGGGAGCAGCTAATTCAGCACCCAGGGTGCAGTGCTTGGGGGCGATACCTTGCTGGTCGGGGATTCAAACCAGCACTCTTTCAAATACAAGTGCGCTTCCCTAACCATTAAGACACCACTGCGCACAAGCGGATTTAAGCGAATGATCATTATAACTGAATTTTTAACTTTTTCTTTATGTCTCAGGCAGATTACCATCTAATTGACATTTGTATTTTTGTTATTTGTATTTTTTACATGAATATAAGGTAATAGAACCGACAGCTTGGCTATTTGCTGAATTTTTTACTGAGTCTTTCAAAATACAATGCATCTATTTAAAACGCTTTTCAAATTACAGCGTTGTACAAATCAAATCACTGTATAACTCAACTACAGTACTGTGTATCAAATATAGCTTATTGTAGTTTTGCTACTGCATCTCGTTGGCTGGTTTTTGGCAGTTTATCGTAATCTTTTATGAGTCTATATTTGTCATTGAGAGCAAATGGCTGTCTTTGTCCCGTCATGTTTTCTGTGCATACAGCATTAGCCTCAGGTAGCTAGTCGGAAGCAGTCGGGTTACTGCAAGACAAAGTAGGGTAATCAAAGTAAAGTAAAAAAACTAAATAAATAATAATTAGCTTGGTTTACATTTTTTCCATATGTTGTCATGTGTCAAAAAAAAATCTCAAAATTAACACTGAAAGCAGATTACATGATTACTATAAGTGAATTATTTAAACAGTATTTGTACAGGAATAATTCAGTCCCAAGCTTTTTGATCCATATAAGCGATTGATCACTATAACCATGATCACTATAAGTGGTTTCCACTGTATATCCTTTAATATTGTACTTGTCATGTTTTTATAGCATGAGTGAGACAGAACCATGCAAAATATAACGTTTCTACATTGTCATGACATATTTTCCATATTGGACCATTTTTATACCCAAATCTAAAAATAATAAAAGGAAACAGCCTGACGGTATGAGGAGACGCAGATGGCATCCTATTCAGCGTTTTGTGGGGAAACTGTATAATACTGCTCTTCCTGAGCTGGACCACATTTAGATGTCAGTTCCTCTCTGGTTTGCCTTTCAAAGTCAACGTTAAAAAGTCCGTCGTGTGAAAATGCACAGCTGAGTGTCTGGTCGCCAACACCGTCTTTCGGAAGGCGCTGGACCCTGAAACCTTCACGCTTAAACGTAGTCACTTTTTTCCATGCTGCGTGTTCAAGTTTTGTAGAAGATTTTTCCCTATTTTGATCATCCATCTGTTCCCCGATTTTGATCTAGTAATGGATAATTCATCAGTCTTTTTACGGGTCTCTTGATATATATTCTTCCCGTGCATCTTGCATTTGTAAAGGTGAATGATCTATGTGAAGGATTCTTTGCCGTATGCCTCTCTTTTTATATTCCAAACTTGGCTAAGCAATTAAGTAATTATTTGATAGGATGTCTGAGTTTGGGAAGAAATTTCCTTCCTTGTTTGGAGTTACTTTCTATCTGGTGCTTACTGTCTGGTGACACATGGCCAAAATAATCTTCCTTCATGAAAAGTTAAAAATGTAAATGTAAAGATTTCATGGTTTTCTTAATAGAGACTCACGGTTGCAGAAAATGTACTATACGTTTTATTGTTTGTGAAGTGTAAAAAGATATGTAAGAGAATGTGTTTTTTTATTTTATTTTGATGCATCAAGAACAAAATCCATTTTATCTTTTACTTACTGTGTCAAAGACAGCAATTCTCTGCTTCCTTCAGACACTTTTGATTGTTTTTTTAGATCTTATTGGCTTGTTCAGTATTCTGACCAGCCTCCTGTGTTAAATTGCAAAAAAAAACTATTGCAAAAAATGTTGCATATTTAAATAAGGAATGTGTGTCTTCTGTCTCTGCCATCTTGGACTCGACGCTGACCCAGAATGCAGTGTGCGAACATTGTTGCGAATAACAGTTCTGATGGATTCTGGGTAAAAGCGAAGGTCGTCTTCAGAGGTGCTGTGATAGGAACCATCAAACTGGTAAGACTTACAGCAATCTGCACTCCACTGTTACCTCATCATCATTATTATTTTGATGTGTTTCTTTTAAGCATACATACGTATTTAAAAAGAGGTTGGGATAGAGACCAGGTCCTACAAAGAACTCAAAGACTGTGCAGAAGGAAAACAACTGTCCTGGAGAAAGGTTTTATTATATTATATTATAGTTTTTTAGTTCATAAATCCCCATGAACACATTGTTTGAGGAGCTCTAAGATGCTGGAGAAGCTGAATAATGGGGGGAGGGGTCATTTTAGAGCTGCCAGGAAAACATGACACTTTATTGGGGGGGGGGACGACGACTGTGAATTAATGAGCAGCATGGATCATAACACTGGTGTCCTGGGGCTGCGTGTGCAAGCGATGCATTTGTGCGGGATGGGGGGTGTCTACTGCCGTCCTCCCCGCTCTGTGGTATCCCGGAGCCCCACCCCTGACCGAGCAGATGGGGCTGGCAGTATGGTCTTCACAACTGCACCCGGCTGTCAGTTTACCGTGCTAAATCACTCGGGTTGCTGAGGTGCAGGAGTTGTGGGGTGGCAGGGGTCTTGGGGCCTGCTTGGGGGGGGGCGCAATTAACGGCAACATGGTTCCTTAGTCCCAGCAGGCATTCAAGGATGGCAGTCATGGTGACAGCTTACTGGAAGTGGACATACGCGCGGCCCAGGAGATGAATGTGAGTATGAATGTAGAACCATCATCTCCATCCATATGCCTAATGTCAAGCTACACAAACGAACGCTCACATGACCACCATCAGTGGTTGTAGTTCCAAGGTTAACCTAATTTTTGGTCATACATTATAGGGACAAAAATATTGAGACAAATCTCTTAATGATTAAATGTGGGTGTTTCATTCTGACACATTGCCATAGGTATATATAGGGTTACAAACATTTGTGAAAAAATGGGTCATTCTAAAGAGCTCAGTGAATTCAAGCATGACACTGTCATAGGACTCCATCTTTGCAATAAGTCAGTTCATTAATTTTTTTCCCTGCCAGTGCTAAGTTGTATTATTGCAAAGTGGAAGCACTTAGGAACAACAGAAACTCAGCCACAAAGTGACAGACCATGTAAAGTCGCAGAGCGGGGGGGGGGGTCACTGAGTGCTGAGTCGCCAACACTCCGGTGAATGAGTAACTGTAGCGAATTTTTTTTGGTCATATGTTGTTTGCAGTTTGACCATCCTTTGTCGTTCATGTTGACGTCCTTTTGTATCCTGGTTCAAAGGTCACTGAGGTTTCCTGGTCCATACACAGCCACCGTACAGGAGAGGATATCCAGCAGTGTTCTGGCGTGGGCGACCAGTTCAACCCTTTCAACATGACCTCGGAGGTCAGTCGCCTTCCCTTCCTCCAGATCGTCTGCACTGTGCTCAGCACACACTGCTTTCCTCAGGAGAGTTTGGTTAAATCCATCCATCTTCCTGCTGCCTATTCTGGAGCCTTTTCCCGGCAGCATGGGGCACAAGGCAGGAGTACTGCCTGGACGGGATGCCAGTTTAGTAAAATGCATACCCTGGAATCATAGTTGAGTGACCTTTGACCTGCTGCTAATATGCTAAGTGGTCTTGTTCACCTGTTAGAACTTGAGGCTCTGACTGCCGATATTAGCAATTTGACTTCTCCTGCTAGGAAGCCAGAACTGCTGGATATTCACTTCACTCCTGTTTGTTATGCAATGTGAAAGAAGGGAATTGTGGGAAAAAAACATAAAGTTTGCTCCATTCTCCCATTTCTTCAGAGCGCTAGCTGCTCTGCCAGGCACCCTCTGCACTGCGAGGTGGGGGATCTGAGCGCTAAACACGGGCCGGTCGACCTGACCATCAGACAGCTGTTTACGGACGCCAATCTGCAGCTCACCGGGGACTTTACAGGTTACATGTGTGACTCTGATTTCATAAGAACTCAGAATCCGCTATGTTCTGGGAGCCGCATCATAAAACCATCACCTGAACAGGAATTCCTTTTTGTATGGCATAAATCACAAGTGTGAGGTTAAATAACATGATCGTTTATTACGGCCCGCTATCAGATGTGGACGTGAATAAGTGCCATTAGGGCGTTTGGCAGAGAGATCCTGTAACGCTGGTTTTGTCACAGTCATGTACAGGTCAGTTGTCCTCTGGAGTGGAAACGAGATCCTGTCCTGCGCAGACATCCTGCCATTTTCTCCATCGGCGACTCTGATCTTTCCCAAAGTGACCTCCTTTAGCAGGTACCTGTGCGTGCACCCAGAAGCCATCGCTCCCCGTCCCCCCGACAAAGCCCAGCAATTTTTCCGTACCCCAAATAAAAATGTGGGCATTCCTGCTACTGGCTGAGGCCAATGGTAACATGAGCAGGCCGATGTTATAAAGGCGGCAGGTTAGTGATTGGTTACATCCTCTTGTTTGGGGAACGACACTGAGCAGACATGAGAGGGGGGTATTAAGTATTGAGGATGCAATAACAGGGGTATATGAACATCTGATATGTGCAGTTTTTTTTTTGGAGGGGCACTTTAGCAGATAGTGACTCTGTTCTAGGAATGGTGCATATGACCCCATAACATCAGGTATTCATTCAAACATCAGTATCCATTTTTGGATTTTTTTTGTGGCGTTTGGGGCTGGGGGGTAGTAATGTGCTAATTAAGATGTATATTAAAATGTAAAGAAGCACAGAGACGGTTTTTTAGTCACCACGATGGTCAAGCACAGGTAAATAAGCACAGCGGTTTCGTGTGAAATTAGCCCTTGCTAGTTAGGGCTGAAACGGCGGAGTAAGCTGATCCAGATATGTTCCGGTTTCAGGTTCGACTTCCGCAGCCGAGTGGCGGCCGTCCTCGATGTGGACCTGTGGAGGGTCACCATCTTGCCCGATGAGCTGTCACCTGTCGCCGGGAGCACGTGTCAGCAAGTCAGCTTTCTGGTGTCAGGTGTGTCATTCAAAATCCGTTACATCGGCAAGGGTCATAATCAGGGGCGCTGCTAGAGATTTTGGGCCCCCTGAAAGCATATTGGCCCCCCCACGCAGACTTATCCAATTATGTTCGTGAATTTTTAGCTCCCAGCAGACCACAGACGTTTAAAGAACATTTCATTAGGCCTGTTCTTAGTTTTTGTAACTTAAATCATATATCATATATATGTAGCAAACTACCTAGTCTGTAATGCAACTAAATACAAAGTTAAATATTGTTCAGTATCTTTCTAAATGTTATTTCATGTAATTTTGTATCAGTTCATGAATCTGAACATCTGCTATTAGTATCTGGCGTTGGGTATCAGAAGGTCGTTGCTGGGAGTAGCTATCTGCCTGTGAGTCCAGGTCCTTAAATGGTGCACATGGTGTCCATAGTACAACCAGTGCCAGGTTCAGGGCAGGCACAAAGCAAATTTGCGGTATAGAATAATAATAATAATAACAATACTTGCGCTACACTTGATGCCAGACCCCCCATTTCCATTCTATGCTCTGTTTTGATCCTTCATAACGGACGTGGACAGTCGGTTTTTCGAGAGGAACCAGGCGTAAGACAGAATACAAAATCAAATACAAATGGAGCAGGACAAGAAGATGCAGTAGTAACATAGCATTACTCCAACAATGTAGGAGAGAGTTTGATATGGGGGGGGAATTAATAATATAAATATATTGGGACTATTTATTGGGGGGGGGGGGGGGTGAATTAACCCAAATGAAAAAATTGGTTATGCACGCCCCTTTGCTTAAACAGTATAATGTTTCGTACAACGGATTAAATCATATTTATACGCAAAAAGTTGCACATTATTAAAT
>JAODLD010000047.1:4525903-4539905 GCA_026781065.1 Mormyrops boulengeri | reverse complement strand
CCATTTAAACTGTGGTACCTTAAATCCGACAAGTTACCCCGATAAGCCAGTAACCCTGCTTCGTAGTACAGGCCACTATTCTTCTAGCTGTGTTTAATACCTGGTGTTTATCGAGATGGTGACATCAATGCTCTTAGCAGAAGTTTTACAAACTGTTTTGAACAGTTAAAGGTCTGTGATTTGTGGTGTCAGTGATTTTTTTAAATGAGATTTCTGCGGGATAGGCTCCGGACTCCCCGCAACCCACTGGGATAAGCGGTTTGGACGATGGATGGATGGATGGATGGATGGATTTCTTGTCGTGTCTTGCCAGGTCTGAAGGAGACACCAACTCAGGAAGACTGGCTGATCAGCGTGCTTCCTGACCACTCCAGAGTGGGCGTGGATCCTTGGATCATTGCAGCAGGTCAGCTCGAAGACTCGGCGTCACAGTCGGGGGTCTTTAAGCACGGGGAACATTGGTCTTGGGCAGGTGGGCGTGGCTACTTTTCTCATTAGCTGGCTTTCCCTTCAGACCAATGGAAAGCCATGTCGAAGGCGCTGAGTGTCGCTGGGCACTCGCTGGTCGGCGTGCAGGAAAACCTCATCGACGCCATTTGGCAGGATCGCCCCACAAGGCCCAGTTCTGCTCTGATCGCGCTGGGGTTGACGTTCACTGGTGAGTGCCCTCTGGAAGCTCAGATAAGCAGTGAAATGTTGATTAAAGCAAAAATGGTGTAGGGCTTAAATTAGTAATTAATGTAATTAATTTGTTTTGCAGGCATGACCTGGCAGGAGAAGATTGTGGCTTTAAGGGCGAAGATGTCGGAGCGAAAGATCTCCTGGTTTATCGTCACGGCTCTGGATGAAATCGCTTGTAGGTTTGTCTGTTCGGTCCTGCTCCCGTTTCCCAAGCAGCATGTTTATTGGTTACCCTCTCTTTTGGAGACACATCCCCAGTAAGTGGGAAATGAGCAGTGCTCTGTCTGGATACTTGCCCAGTGTCACCAGTCTCACCCGTAACCCGCTGGCATGAATCAGTGTTTTTGGGCCTTGAAGCTCTTTGATTGAGGGTCGATTTGGGGAGTCTGTCTCATATTTTGGGAAAGAGCAGGAGGTTCCTCAACAATAAATGTCATTTTGACCCCCCCCCCGTCAAACATCTCCAGGGCTTTTCAACCTGCGAGGTTCGGACATTGAGTACAACCCTGTCTTCTTCGCCTACGCCATTGTTGGGACGAACACGATAAGGTACCGCACAGTGGTGATCACTGCGCTGAACCCCCCCCACACACACACACCTGGTCGTGCACTGGATGGGGGCTGACTTGGGTGTATGTCCCTGGGCAGGCTATGCATCGACGGCAAGCGTGTCGGCGACCCCGCCGTGAGGGAGCACCTGCAGCTGGACACCCCCGGCGAGCTGGACCTCAGGGTCCAGATGGTGTCGTACGGGTCGGTGGAGGTGGAGCTGCGTGCCGTGTGCGCGGGACTCGGGCCCAAGGACCGCGTGTGGATCAGCGACAAGGCTAGCTGTGCGCTGACGGAGATCATCCCCAGGGTGGGGGCCGGGGGCTGTTGGCAAGGGTGTTTGGACGGGGCTGGAAGGAGGGAGGGAGGGAGCGAGGGAGGATGGATGGATGGATGGATGGAAGGATAATTATTAGAGATGCACTGATTGTATCAGCCAGCTATTGTTATCAGCCGACACAGCAGCAATTGGCCATCAGCCTGATGGTTAACAATGAGCTGGTATTTACCGTCGATAATTCCCTTTAAAATGGGGACCCACACCTGCGAACTAAACAAAGGCTGCTGTGTGGAATTATTTTAATGTCGTTAGAAATGCATTTAGCGAACATTGCTTCACTAAAATTTCATGAGGAGGATCTAGTGATAAACATTTCAACTGAACAAATTTGATTGCTCACCTTAAGGCGAGACGTTGGAGAATATGAGGATTCTCTGACAAACAAATCTGTTCCGATAGAGCAGGCCGCAGTGCTGCTGAATAACGCCGGTCCGTCAGTAAGCAGGTCCCGCTGTCCTCTGTCTGTCTCACCTTCAGGCCCACAGGATCCCCATTCCTTACACTCCAATCTGCCTCGCCAAAGCGGTGAAGAACCCTGCTGAGATCCAGGGAATGAAGATGGCACACGTATGTCGCCGTGTCGTGGGGGGCGGGCGATGGGTGAAAAGGAGATGCCGGATTGGCGGGGATTTGAGGTCAGAACATACATGTGGTTGCTAAACCCAGGATTAACGTGTCTTGAAACAGATCAAAGACGCAGTGGCTCTGTGCGACCTCTTCGCATGGCTTGAAAAAGAGGTATTTCGTGCTGGTTCGCCCGCTTTGTTCTGGAAGATCCCTCCCCTGTATCAGGTTTCTGTCCCTGAGGTCGTGTCTCTTTGGCGGTGTCTTGGGGAGTGACCTCATACAATCCCAGGAGTTTCACCACGACTCCTCAAGCTGTTTCTCCTGCCCCCCCAGATCCCCAAAGGCACGGTGACTGAGATCTCGGCTGCTGACAAAGCAGAGGAGCTGCGTAGGTGCGTCTAACTCTGCTTGCATCCCGCCAGCAGATGGCATAGTGCTTAAGGGCACAGACTTGTAATTGGAAGGCTGTTGGTTATAGGACTCGACACCTTTTGGCAAAGAAACATCAAAAGGAAAAAAAAACTAAACTGATGGATTTTACTGCAGCGTTAAATAGTCAATATACAGTCAATATTACTATCTAACCAACAGTATTTGTATAATTATTAATGTTTACTTCAGTTGTTTTTATTGAGCTTTATAGTGGATCTTCAATTCAATAGACATTTCCTGTAATTCTGTGTATATTTGTACTTTGCTGCCACCCAGTGGACATATTTTATTCTACACTGCTGAATTTGAATTTCAGCTGATCACTGGCATTTATACCTATAACAGGTATCGTTTGATACCATTGTTCTCTATAGCCAGCAGAAGGACTTTGTTGGCCTGAGTTTTCCAACCATTTCCAGCGTAGGCCCGAATGGAGCCATAATACATTACAGGTGAGGCGAAGTTTCTCAGCACAGTCATGCGCTGAGATTAACAGCGAGCGTCTGACCCTAATCAATATTTACAGCCTTGTAGAGTACACGCCTCCTCTCTCAGCTTTTATAACTCTTTTGTTCTTGAGTAATCGGAGAGGCCTTAATCATTGTGGAAGGTTCGCATTGATATATGCAGGTAATATCTGATCTGTGTCCGACCTGCAGGCCTCTGCCGGAAACCAACCGGACGCTGACCCTGAACGAAGTCTACCTGATAGACTCAGGAGCCCAGTACCTGTAGGTGTATCCCCCCCCCATCTTTTCATCGTCTGCCTTTATTTATGTTCCAGCAGGGGCCTGGGTTTTGGGGGGGGGGGGTTGAAATGTGACCCTTTTGCAGGAGAGAAGTCAGAGGTGAAAGTCGAGTGTAGTGATGAGAAATAGGACTCGTAGAAACGTAACCAAAATGTGGGTTTTACTATTAAGGTAAATGATCAAATCTCAGTGTCTGATTAGGAGCATAATGCCAGAATTGGGGGGGGGCAGGAAATTAGGACACTGACTGGTCTACAGACAAAGGTTTCTGCGGGTTTTGCGATCCGGAAGCCATGTGCTCATTCCAGCCGATTGCGCTTCCTGCTTTTCAGTGACGGGACGACGGATGTGACCCGTACAGTGCATTTCGGAACGCCCTCTGCTTTCGAAAAGGTGCGCCTGGCCTTGGGGAGGGTCAACAGGAGGGCCATCACGTCCCATTTTAAAGAACCCTCACATGACCCCCTTCTGGGAGCCGGTTGGGGGGTTATGCTCGATTCATGAGTCTCTCAGATCATTACGACGGAGATGGCGTGCCCCCCCCCCCAACTTGTTCATGTCTATCCTGTTGTTGCCAGGAGTGTTTCACCTATGTTCTGAAGGGCCACATAGCCGTGAGTGCGGCCATCTTCCCAAACGGAACCAAAGGTATGGTTTCCCTGTAAAAATCCCGGTCTCTAAACTGCCCATATCGTGAGATGAACCTCATTAGTGTCTGAGGAGTTTCGTTTTGGCCTGCGTAGGTTTGAACGCTTAAATGAGTTAATTTCTTGGGCGGTTGCACAAATTTTGCATTAGTTGTGCATGATGTCACTTCACAGGGTATCAACAGTCCTACTTTTTTCAGGGTTTAGGTTAAAATTTACAGTGAGGAGAAAAGCTTATATGTAGGACACAGCTTGCTGTGCTGCCCCCTGCAGGCCACCTGCTGGACTCCTTCGCCCGCTCGGCATTGTGGGAGTCCGGGCTTGACTACCTTCACGGCACAGGACATGGGGTCGGCTGCTTCCTCAACGTCCACGAGGGGCCCTGTGGGATCAGCTACAAGACGTTCGCAGATGAGCCCTTGGAAGCTGGCATGATCGTCAGTGATGGTAGAGCGGGCTTTTAATTCTGCCTGGAATATCTGGGGTTTTAACCTATGACCTCTCTTGGTCCGTAGCTGCATGCTACTGGAGTCGTGGGAAAACTTTGTGCCGTGTAGATTGCGTCATGATCGAGCTGTTGATCACTCACCTCACATCATGCCTTTTTAAATGAACTTTCTAGAACCTGGTTATTATGAAGATGGCGCCTTTGGAATTCGAATCGAGAATGTTGTCTTGGTGGTTCCTACTAAACCCAAGGTATGTCACCACTGCACTGCACCCCCCCCCGGGTATTTGCTCAATATCAATAAAAAAAAAAAACAATCGTTCTGTCCTCCTTCAGTACAATTACAGGAATCGTGGCAGTTTGACCTTTGAGCCCATCACGCTCGTCCCAATTCAGGCGAAGATGGTCAACAGTGAAATGTTAACGCAAAAGGAGGTAAGTGGGGTAAAAGCAGACCCCAACCATCACCCTGTCAACTCTGTCCGAAAGGCAGGTGTATCTGTTTACTTATTTTCATATGTATGCATTTTTAAATCTGTCAGTGGACACTTAGCTTTGTTTATGTGTGATTTTTCTTATTCCAACCCCCCACCCACTTGTAGCGTGATTGGTTGAACGAGTACCACAGGCAGTGCCGAGAGATCGTCGGAGCTGAACTGGAGCGGCAGGGTCGCAAGGAAGCCCTTGATTGGCTGATCAGAGAAACTCAGCCAATCGAGTGACGAAAGCGTGTCAGCTGACATGTAGGCAGGTTGCCCACGATTGACCTGCGATTCGCCCGCGAGTCACCCTTCCTTTACTTCAGATCCTTTCCTGTTGGCCTCTCTTCACGCTGCCCTTCTTTTGTAAGACGCACGTTATCTCTATGGTTTTATCAAGATTCAGTGCGATTAAGTAAAAAAAGAAAAACATGACAATGTTTTCTTGTCGTTCTTGGATGCTGCACACACACTGCCACCTGCCACCAGTTTGTTTGTCAGTCTAGGTCAGGTCTGGGTCACCAACAGCCTTATGGGATTGGCCATTTATTAACAAAAAAAAAGAGATTCTTATTTAAAGAGTTGTACTCTTGTTTTTATACATAGAAATGGCAAAAAATGTCACCTGTACAAAACCATGACGAATGTATTCATTTTGAAATTTCTGTTAAAGACTTTTAATTGGTTACAGTTTTTTTCCCTTAGGCCGTGTGAAATATATATATATATATATATATATATAACCAGTTTATTTAAAAAAAATAAAACTGTTAATCCTCCAGTTTTGGCAGTGCTAGTCTGACAAGGAGCGTGAACTTAGTTTATAACCCAGAAACATTTTATAGGATTTTTACATTTGGTTTAGGAAACATTATTAAGGCACCCCCCAATTCAAACCCTTCAAATCCCTCAGCACAGGAGATTCCACTGGGCCTCTGTCTCTTACTGATTATAATGATTATAATTTCACATCAGTGTCCCATGTTGAGGTGAAACGGTCTCGTCCCCCCCCCAAGCCACATACATCACGCTGGTTTTCACAGCTGCATGTAAAACACAGATGGATCCAGGATAATCCCATCACTGCCATCCTTGATGTGGTCCGGGCGTGCCAGCGCCCCCTGTAGCCCGCTTTGCGCTCCCTCCGCCGTGGTGAGGTCGCTGTCCTCGTCCCCCACGGGGATGGGGTTACTGTATATGAAGTAGATCCCCACGTTGTCTCGGGACACGCCTGGCCCTCGTAACCGGGAGATCAGGCCCCGCCGTCTCCTCGCACCCAGGGAACTGGGCTCGCCCCCCCGTGGCCCATCGCTGCTGACCGCGCTCTCGTACCCCCTGGCCTGCCTCCGCTGCCTTGGGAACGCAAACGAGTCTGTTCAGATGTGAGCATGTCTCAGGAGGGTCTGAATATAGGAATAACTATGGAAAATTCCGGGTCAAAAGAACTGCATTTGTGACCTGGAAACTGCATTACGTCAGCAATAAAGATTAAGGAATGCAGTATGTAAACACTCAAAAACCTGACCTGAGGAAGAAAGTACAGTCACTCTTGCATGTGGCTCATCCAATGGGATGCCCGTCTGTCTCACACACTATGGGCAATTAAAGATACACGTCTGGCTGGTTTTGGACGGGGGGAGGAAACTGGGCTACCTGGAAGGAACTGTAAGTTTACTCTGAGCATATTACTCCCAGATACGTTTGTTTGGTGTGTAAGAAATCGGGGGCATGGGGGGAGATTGGGGGTTATATACCAGCCTCGATGCACGGAGATGCGTGGGCACAAATGGCAAGAGGACGGCCCACCGACAGGGAACGGGCACCTAAAGTGCGCCCCTTGTGGGCATAAATGGCAATGGCTGCCGCAAAAACAAGTTCATTTTATTCATGAAAATGATAAATTGGCCGGGAAAATATATCAGCAGAAAACGTCACATTTGAAAAACTTTTCTTCCTGCATAAGGCTCTACAGGTGGCCTCCCTGACTATATCGGTAATTTGTATGCTGATTGTTCCGGATGGTTTCCATTCAGGGAAAATTTAAATCAGACATGAAAGCCTGAGACTGTTTTCATATGAGACAAATGGTCTAGAGTGAGTGACTATGATAATATCTGCGATACCAGGATCCTCCAGTGATTTCTTTGGCACGTTCAGTCCAGATAGAGAGAAGGCTCAGAAACAGGTGGAAGGACATTTTAAGTTAAGCTGAGCCACTTTACCCTTACCCACACCCCCAATCCCGGTGCCCCAGGGTTGGGGGGTTACATCGGACTTACCGAGCCCGTCTGTGGTAGGAGATGCTGCAGAGTATGCCTGTGAAGGTGAGCAGGCACAGAGCCAGAGATGTCACCGTGACGTTGAACACTCTGAACTCTGGAGAAGAGAAATCGAGCTCAATCTTCAGCCCAGTCCTGTGCTGCTATGGACGACACACTTCAAATACATTAGATTTGCACAAGCTTTCACTCTGCGTCCTCCTTTGATGTAAACTTTTGCCAGATAGTTTTGTTTATTCTGTGTTTACTACAGAAGTAGAAGTTCAATGACCTTTTTTCGGCGGTTCCCTTCTTGGGATTGGAACCAACAACCTGCTTAATCACAGGCCCTGTTAGTAAAAGATACAGCTGCCCTTTGCTCATCCGTACAGGTATGGGCAGTAAGCTTGGCTGCTTTCAATCAAAGTCACACGCAGGTCTTAGCTTTTCCGGCGTGACGCCTCCGGTGTCTACAGCTGTAAGCCGGAACTGCTGATGGGGGTTCGAGAGTAATCCTTCACCGGAGATGGATAGCACAATGTTTTTGCCACTTCGGTCAGGCGTGTCACCGAATAAAGCTTTCAACTTTTGAATAAAATATAAATGTCATTGCAGTTTGCGTGACCAAAACTGGCCAGACCGAGACTGCAAGATGAACTAAGGCAAAGCCGCAAGCTAATATAGAAGTTTTAGGCAGTTTTATGAGACTTTTCTAGCAGCAGATTGGTGCTTTGAATACATATTTTTGTTCCAAGAGGCAGTGAAATATTGAGTTATTAGTTATAATGCGACTGTCAGAAATATGGGCTGAATTCCTGGTCCATCTGGAAATGGGATTATTTGTGTCATTAGGTCAATGGGTCAGGAAAGCATCCATCTCCGGCTAACAGTCACTTCTGAAACCTCTGGCAAAGTCACGAAGATCAACGAGGACTGAAAGTCCCAGACTTTGCAGGCAGACAGATATTTTGCAGACCTAGAGTTGCAGGCAGGGTGTAGCGCAAGCTTTCGGTTTAGTGAGACGGACTAGCGTGTAGCGTTAGCAGCGCGGCCGTGTCACTCACCGTGGATGGCGTCGCTCATGGACAAGACGACGGTCCTGTTGACAGCCGGAGCCGCGCTGCTGCCGTATCCCGTCATACCGCCATCGGTGTGGCCCCCAGTGAATCAGCAGGGTCCTCAGACGAGGGGATTTCAAAGGCTGGGGGCCATGTGACCCAGCTCTCTCGGCCACGTCTCCCTGGAAACATCGTGATTCTTTTGTTGCCCGTGCATTTTATACACTAATCCCCCCCCCCCCCCCCCCCCCCCAGCCAAGTCTACTTGTCTTGTTTTTTACTCATTATTCATTCCGTCTGACAGGCTTCAGACAGAAGAGTACTCAGAGAAAACCTCATTTGAGGCCCTCGTTAGTTCCTGTCGAAAATGACAACATAAAATTCAAGAGAACCATCGTGAAAAGAGAACTTCAGTAATTTTCCTTACATTTGAGTTTTATCAATCACATCCTTTGACAGGAAGAATTTTAATATGTCATCCACTCATCTGAGAAGCACGGACTGGAGGGGAAAGGGGGGGGCTTCATTTTCTTTTGGATTTTTTTTTGTGACCATAGAACTACTGAGGCTGCCACATGTCTAATTTTATTGGACATGTCCATCAACATTTTGGACAAATACCCCTTGGTAATATGGTCCCGTAGCGTCGGACGTCATTTGGACCCTTTAACAAGGCAGCGAATGTTCACAGCCATTCCTCTCTGCTTTTGAGGAGGAAGGACTTTTATGAAGTCCCTCTGGTTGGAGGTGAGCCAAGGGGTGTGATTAGCATAAATTACTGCCGAATCCGAGGTGCGTATTTAAAAATAAACTGCGGACGCTCTTTGTGGGGGCCCTTTTTGTAAGGCCGACTTTATGGTGTCCTCCTCCAGGCACAATGAAGGCCTTATTCTGGCTTTCAGTGAAAATTTAACACTTTAATGCCACATGGTGACACATTATGAAGAAAAGATCATCTGGAAATCTATAGCATTTCATTTTTATCCAAACAGAAAAACGTATTCCTGTCTTGTCCCATTATATTCACACGTAAAGCCATTGGTCTAGAAGCTTGTAAAAAAACCCCATAATTTTGGCCATCTTCATTCTGCTTATTCTGCACAGCGTCACAGGAGTGGAGAATGTCCCAGTCAGGATTTGGCATAAGGCAGGGGGACACACCGCATGGGATGCCAGTCCACCAGAGAGCACAAATGCACACTGACAAAGAGCAATTTAGAGCTGCCAACTGACCAAACCGGATGTCTCTGGACAGCAGGAGGAAAATGTAGTATCCAGGAGAAACCCACATAACACGTGGAGAACGTGCAAGCCCACCCCCTACCGGTAGGAGGCAGCAGTGGCACTTATCGACCTACTATGACACTCGGAGTAAATTTTAATTCAATCTGATGTATTTTTATATAGTTTCCAATCTTGCTGAAAACAAATCAAAAACCGGCACGATCATTTGTAACGTCATACAGTGTCATAAGTGTGAGGAAAAAATATGAAATAATGTTTTGCAAATACTGTTATTTTTCAGCAGGTTTAGCACTAACTTGTTTGTAAACTTGCTGCGTTTATGTATATGTTATCACATCTTTGTTTGGAATTTATGTTTTTACACAACATGTCCATCCATTTTCCATACCCCGTTTGTACTGTGTAGGGTCACGGCGGTTTGGAGACGATCCTGGAAGGCAGGGAATAATTCAGGACAGGGAGGCGACCCATCGCGGGAATATTCTTACTTAACATATTCTTATACAAATAACAACCGCATATTAAGTATCTGTATTGTTGCTTGGATAGATACCAGCCCCGTTGAAAGATGGGTAGTTTAGGATAATTCTTCGGCTATAAAGCAGCAGGCCTACAGTATATGTTTTCCTTCCTTGAATAATACAAATTCATGGTGAGTGCCGCATTGGGGGTATCGGTATCGTGTTTCCATGCCGTTATCCAGCGGGACACCCAGCTCGCAGTCACTATTTTGAATTGCCGAGGAAAAATCAGCTAGACGCCGAAAGACACAAAAGCGGTTCCTGGGACGTGGAAGTGCAGCCGTGCGACTTTCCGGATCACGTCCCCTTTTGTCGCTGTTGGTAAACATGAAACGGCAGCGCGCTTAATGACCTTTTAGCCGGAATCCGTGACTGTTATCCACGCTTTAAATAAAACGCCGTCTGCCTAAAATGACGCTGCGCTGCCATATGCTCATCTTCTGTTTTTGATATATTTCAATACATAATTTTCCACAATAACATTCATTCTATTGATAGCCTACCCCCCAGTGATTCGCAATAAACAGCCTTTAATCCCTTTTTCCTCCCGGACCTGCCGTTCTGGTGACCCCGCTGAGATCCTTGTCCGCACTTTGGCTCTGAGCCTGGCTGGGGGGTGCGGGACGGGGGGGGGGCTTGATTCTGGCCGTATTGCTTTGCTCGGTTCATCACTCTTGGGAAACGAGCCCCTCTTCCCTCCAGCTAAAAGGAGAAACGTGGAAGCCGGCAGATGCCCCTTATTCGTCCATTTGTTCCACTGTCACTATCCGTGTCTCTCATCCTCAAGCCCTTATCGGGTAAAGAACCGTGCAAACGCCGCTTCTCGTTCGGCGACAGGCTCAGCGGGGGGCTGGGAAATCAGTTTATTCAAAATATATTACATGTTAATAATAATAATAATAATAATGATAATAATAATAATAATGTTGATATACTTGCCCTTTGAGCTCATAAACACAAAGTGCGTCGGTTAAAACCACAGAGCTCTTAATCTTAATAATAATAAAAAAGTTTTTAAAGTGAATTTCATCCGTTCCGATGAAACTGCCAAGTAAGTCAGGAAACGTAAATTTTGAGAAACTGCTTAGCTGTATGTGTGGCGTTTAGGATCGCGCCATATTTAACTATAAGCGATATACACTTATCAACGGGGAAGCTGACAACCGTATACGAAAATAGGTCTTTTCGTTTCTATTTCATGCGTCGGTGTCGTTTATGGCCCTTCAAAACATTCATAACATTTCATCCACTAGATGTCACCATGAGGACAGATTTTTTTTTTGTTTTTAAATCACACTTGTTTGCGTTTTCGCTGTAAGTGACCCCGTCCGTCTCCATCTGACATATATTATTCTGTCATTTATGCGACAGCAGCGTCTATTACCGACACAACTATAATGTCAACATACCAATAAACGTTCGTATTCTGGATAAACATTCTCAATTGCTTCCCACCTCAGAGGGTATTTTAATGCTGTTTCTTATAACAGTAGTAACCGAAAAAATTGACACATTGAAGTTGTTTTTCTTACTTAATGTCTATTTACATATCTGACATACTTGTTTAATATTTCATAACCATATTACATAAAGGTCATGCTAACAATTTACATCTGAGAACACTTGCGTTGCATGAACATTGTGATGTTTATTCAAAAGACTAGTTTGCTCACTCTTTGCCAGTAAGGACCGTGGGAAATTCAGGGCTGCGAATGCTGAATGCATGAATTCCTGCTCCTCGACATTCAAGAGTAAAAACTTCAAGAGTTACAGCAGGTAACACTCGGCTAGTAACAGATGGAGTTTATAAATTAACTACGAAGTGATACAACTTCAGATATGTAAAAGTCTCCTCTATACAAGGGGCTGTGTTCAGCATAATTTGGTTGGTTAGTGATATACAAAAAAGAGACAAAAGTACTGGGACACACCTCTCAATCATTGAATTCAGGTGTTTCATTCAGACCCAGTGACACAGGTGTATAAAATGAAGCCCACAGCCATACAGTCAGGTTTACAAACATTTGTGAAAGAATCAGCTGTTGTGAAGAGCTCAGTGAATTCAGGTGTGGTACTGTCATAGGATGCCTTCGCAATAAGTCAGTTTGTGAAATTGCTACCCTGCTAGATGTTCCACGGTCAACAGTAAGTGGTATTACTGCAAAGTGGAAGCGTTTAGGAACAACAGAAACTCGGCCACAAAGTAGCAGACCATGTAAAGTAACAGAGCGGGGTCGTCGAATGCTGAGGTGCACAGTGCGTAAAAGTCGCCAACGCTCTGTTGACACAGTAACTGTAGAGTTCCAAACTTCCTCTGGCATTAACCCCAGCATGAAAACTGTGGTCCAGGAGTTTCATGGAATGGGCTTCCATGGCTGAGCAGCTGCATGAAAGCCTCACATCACCTAGTGCAATGCCAAGCGTGGGATGGAGTGGTGTAAAACACGCCGCCACCGGACTCTGGAGCAGTGGAAACGTGTTCTGTGGAGTGACGAATCATGCTTCTCTGTCTGGCAGTCTGATGGATGAGTCTGGGTTTGGCAGATGCCAGGAGAACATTACCTGCCTGACTGCATTGTGCCAACTGTAAAGTTTGTAGGAGGATCATGGTATGGGGTTGTTTTTCAGGGGTTGGGGTAGACCCCTTAGTTCCAGTGAAGAGACTCTTAATGCTTCAGCATACCAGGACATTATGGACAATTCTATGCTTCCAACTTTGTGGCAACAGTTTGGGGAAGCCCCTTTTCTGTTCCAGCATGACTGTGCCTCAGTGCACAAAGCAAGGTCCATAAAGACATGGTTGAGTGAGTTTGGTGTAGAAGAACTTGACCGACCCACACAGAGCCCTGACCTCAACCCCATTGAATACCCTTGGGATGAACTATAATGGAGATTATGAACCAGGTCTTCACGCCCAGCATCAGGGCCTGACCTCACAAATGCTCTTCCGGATGAATGGGCAAAAATTCTCACAGACACGCTCCAAAATCTTGTGCAAAGCCTTCCCAGAAGAGTGGCAGCTGTTATAGCTGCAAAGGGGGGACCAACTCTATTGATGCCTATGGATTTAGAATGGGATGCCATAAAAGTTCCTGTGGGTGTAATGGCCAGGTGTCCCAATACTTTTGTCCGTATAGTATATGTATATTCACTTCACGGTTTGATTGAACATAGAAGCTATTTTTAAGAGTTTTTTTACAGAGTACGTTTTATGGGATGTCTTGGAGAATATAAGTGTTTCGGTCAGAGTCTGGCCAATAACAGCTGCATTCTTCTTAGATAAAGGGCTCTGTTCACGTTGCTTTAGCTGCCGGAGTTATGTTGACATTTGGAGTTTGGAATTGAGCAGGTTAAACACTTTCCAAGCGCTTGAATTTCCTGGCACTTATTACGCCTTGAATCAAATACGGGAGCTTCACATATTATGCAATTCGAATGCTTACATTAGACCATTTCCCCTCATAGCGACTGCTGTTTTACACATTTATGCTGCTTTATATTTTACTGGAGTAAATCAAATAAATTAAATTGCTCAAGGGTACAGTAGCAGACTTGGGTGTGAATATAGACTAGCATGAAAACATTCACGTAAATAACTGTTGCAACACCACCCAGTGGCTCACCTCTGCAATGGCAGGGTTCCCAGCATGCCTCTATGAACCGCGGGGCGCTCTGTCAAAACTGACAGGCAGCCCCCAAATTTTTTCAAAAGAATTTTATCTTCTCCGTGTAATCCAAACTCACCGGAACAAGCTGATCCTGAGTAGATCATGAGGGCATCTATCCAGGGATGAACCCACAGCCCAAAGCCATACCTTTATCCCAATTGACTCTTCCTGTAGGAAGGTAAAACGCATGTCAGTGAACCCCCTCGGTAGGGTTCTCCTGTGGTTTGGGGGGGGGGGGGGGACTTTTGGCTTCCCTTTGGGGGTAAATGCAGCAAACGCCGGCTGGTATGTTGCGCCCCCCCCGGCGTTAGGCGGGGGCCCCCGCACCCGGGGGGGGGACGAGGGGCGCAAAGAAAAAAA
>JAODLD010000047.1:4452227-4480720 GCA_026781065.1 Mormyrops boulengeri | reverse complement strand
TGTGCATTTAAAACACCATTATAACACAGGAGGTGTTAGCAACTCCCTGTCTTTGGGGTGGTTTTGCCCACCTTTTCCATTTTCGGTATGGGGGGGGGGGGGAGTTAAAACTGGTGGCGAGTCCTGCCACTCGCAGCTGCTGACTGAAGCGTGACCTTTTGGCACACGGGTGTGAAATCCCGTGTTCAAACTCTCGGGTTCGCAAATATTTCGGAGGGCGTCTGATTGCCTGACGTCCCCCGGGCAAATGTTCAGGGCAGCCGTCGCGCGGCGGGCAGCTATTTGGAAGATGTTTTGGTCCTTTGAACTTCGTGTCATAAATAATTGGATGTTCAAACACTAAGAATCCGCGAGGTTTTGCTTGTCCTGGTCACCAGTGGCCAAATGTGAGATTAAGATGTTTGTTTTTTGGCAATGTTCCTGCGCACATCTGTTTGTAAGTAAACTGAGGAGTCCGCCTCCCACGCTACTGACTCTAAAAATGCTGCATTTTTCAATTTCCACTTAGGTTTTTTTCTACACTTTTATAAGGCCAGTTTTTTGAGGCTGCACGCATGGTTCTTGCATATGTCACGCAGAGGTGTATGCGGCTCTGTTCTGTGACACCTTCATAAAGGAAATAAATTTATGGTAATCAAATTCTATTTAGTCTTTCACAACCCACAGATGGACTCAGGGCGGAATTCAGTTTAGTAATTCAGAGAAATTATATTGTCAGTCTTAATTTCAGTGTAAGAGATCCAGTGGGATATCTAAATAAATAACGCCAAGCAAGACAAAAACATTACTTTTGATAAAAATAGGATTTCTTTCATGTTCAGTTATTTGGTGCATGGTGCTGGTTATCTGCATGTCACTGAGCAGAAAAACCAGTTAGAGACGGATGGATGTTTGTCTAGTTTATTCTAGAAAAATGAAATTCTTAATAAATTCAATATAAATTTTAGAGCTCAAAGCCACAACCAAAGAGAGATTGAAAGACACTAATAGATATTACTTAGCAAATAAACGTTAGACAAAAACAAGAGGGTTATACAAACCACTATAATGCAGAAACGTTGCAGCTTGAGGGCTTTATGGCAGTCTGTCCAATATCTAGTGGTGTGCGGTTTCCGGAACCTTCTGGAACCTTCACAAAAAGGTTCCAGAATCTCGACGGGGGATTATGGGATAATCGGCATAAAGAAACATTTCTTTTCCCCTCCTTTTCTCTCTCTTAAACGTGGCTCCATACTCCGGTCACAGGATTCACGGGGCGGCAGTGACTATGTGTGGGTCAAACTGAGTGAAAGACCAGGCAGGTTTATCAGCGAAGATAAGAATCTCCCAGGTCTTTGTGTCTCTTAGGGTCTCAGTGTGCAGGAACAAGGGCTGTACAGCACAGATAAATGTGCAGGTTGGGGGGTTGGCGGAGGGGCTGTACCGCTGTTTGAATGCTGAAAATAATCCATGTCCTGCTCTCTCTCCCTGCCGGTTCCCCTGTGCAGCGCCAAGCTGAAGAACAACAAAGAGGTCTGCATTAACCCCGAGACTAAATGGCTACAGCAGTACTTAAAGAATGCCCTGAACAAGTAAGGCGAAACCGTTCGATACAAGTAAGAGGAGCAGCGGGTAACTGTGAGAAACGCCGAATGAAATACGCCCGTTTTCATGCGGCACCCACTGCCCCATGGGAGTCCCCCTTCCGTGGCGGCACACGGGTCCAACGCTTTGCCCCTTCAGGATTTCTCTCCAGACCTTTAATGCTAAATTTTGATGGAAAACAGCCGCAGGAAAACGGGTTAATAAGTGACCCCGGTATTTCCCTTTCTGCGTTTCTCACCTGCATGACAGAAGATGCTTTAATATTTAGCTTTATTTAGCTTTATTTCCATAGAAGCTCATGCTATAGCCCACATTTTTGCTTCCTCTCAGCTCCCGACATACCTGTACCAGGTATTCGGTGTTCTTGATTGGCTAGGAGCTGGGAGGAAGCAAAAATGTGGACTGTCTGGGGGTCCCCGAGGACTGGGTTGGGAAATGTTGTAATGTCTTTGCTGCGGTCTTAGCATCTGAAACCCCATGATCCTTTGTTGTCATCTCATTAGCTCTGTATTGTAGCTGCTGTCTGTATCACCCCGCGCACATGGGCCCAGGCCCTTAGTCTTACAAGGGCCCCAATAACGAGTGTTTCTACGCATCTCCTCCCTCGAGAAGAGACCGTCCTTGAGCTTGTTAACCGTTCAAACGACCCAAAGGCACGTCAGGTCCCACCGATAATGGCCGTGCACACGGGCGTTTACAAAGTGAAACGGTTTTGTACAAAGACAGATGAACGTTTATGAATGTCTCCACCCCGCCCCCCCATTGTGGTCCTATTGTGTGGGAAGTTATGCTAATAGCTCCCCTCCCCACATGCTGGCACGTCTTGGGGGGGTGAAGCTGGCACTCCAACCAGAGAGTTGTTTGCGGCGCGTTTAAGCTAATGGTCTGCCTGGTGACCGCGTCCTTGGAGATTTGGGGCATGCCTGGCCATGAGGTCCCTCGACAGCCATGATTAAGCCGTGACTCTTAAAACTGTTCCAGCTGTGACTCATAGGACCAATCATAGCTGGATGGTGAGGCCCTCACCTCACACACTGCCCCTTTGTGGAATCAGGCCCTTTTATGTCAGCGACCAAAGATCACATGACGCCCGTAACGTCACAGGATGCTCCCAGCGTTTCTTAATTAACGTTGCGGTTAATTAAACAGAGATAAGTGGAGGGTCTATATATGTTGATGTGGTCTTTCCTTCAGGATGTTGCAGGCTCCCCCCGTTGAGCTGTGAAACCACAGTCACTGCAGGGTGACTTTACAGCGTCCCAGAGAACATAAACTCCCCACTCCCCCCAGTGGCTCTGTGTAACTTCCTCAAATGAACGAGGTGGTTAACAAGCGTTAATTGCATCGGGAAGCACGTCAGGAACCAGATGCTGGTGCTGGTCCAAAGGACCTCTGCAATGTTCCTCTCACACGCAGGCGAGAAGGGCTTACAGAGCACCTCGTGGTTCCGGCGGGAGAGATGGGCTGAGATATGTGTTGAAGACTGGCAGAATCTAGATGAAAATGTATTTTACTGCTAGATTAGGTGGATGAAACAGGTTGCTGGTGAAATAAAATTAGGCTTCATTCTGCTAGCACTACCCCCAAACCTCAGGAGGCCACCTATTCAACAGGAGCTGTCATGGATGTCGCGGTAAGATTGTGCCCAGCTGTGCTTCTCCCTTTACCGCTCAACCTCTTCTCCTCCCCCCCCAACAGGGTGAAGAAGACCAGACGACGATCCACTTAGGGACACTGCGGGACCGCTCTGTGCCCCCCCACCCCCGCAGCCTGCCACACAGATACACAACACTTGTTACCTCCTGGGACTGCTTGCCAAGCCAGCACTTACCCACCAGTCACGTTTATGCAGCATAGAGCCAGACCGTGGCTCACCACCGCCCCCTGCAGACACTTTTCCTTTAGCGCAAAGTGCAATTATATATGTGTGTCCGAGTGTCCGTGTCGTCCGTCTGATGTACATAAGAAATATATATTTTTTACTGAAAAGCAGGAATGGGCAATTCAGAGTAGCTTTTCTCACAGTCAGGCCGTATATATAGAGCCAATAGCCTTGCACCAGCGTCTTTGTTGCATGGTCCGGGGATTTAAGTGCTTTTAAGTGCTTAACAATTGCATAGATGAACCTGTGGAACAAGGGAGTCCTATTTTACATTCGAATGACGTTGTGCAATCAGACATTCCTGTTGTCACTGATGCACTGCTAATGTCGCTAATGAAATATTAAAAGCCACAAAAGAATCAACTCACACTGTAAGATTCTTATACAAGCCATGACGTTATTTAAAGTTTTTTTGAGCATCTTCTGTCTGCTCAAGAATTGTGGGAAGGTCTGCATTCCCTCCCTCCCCAGTCAGAAGGACTTTTAAGAGACGCTGCACTGCGTTGCCACAAGCAGGTAGCACCCAAGATGGCGGAGTGGTTAGTTAGGGCTGTGTACCGCTGTTAGGGTCCCTGTACAGGGTGTATGAGGTTTGCGGCGGTAATCGTTCAGAGGCCCCACACCCGGTTTTTGCTGTGCACTTTAACAAACGCGATGCAAAATCTTATTTGTTTTTTCTCAAGAAGATGCATGACCATCTGGGATCCCCGTTTCCATGGGTTTTTTTTCCAGAGCAGCAAAACACTTCTTATAGTTTTGAACGGGCATCCGTAGTGAGGTTCAGTGGGGAGATTTATCCTGAATGACTTTTTACAATCACGCCAATTTGGCGATTCGGTGGCTGACAGAGGCTCCGTCATGTCCCATGATTTTACCTGCTTTTACTTCCAAACAGTTAGCACGAAACACGTAACCTTTATTATTAAATATTATTTTAGTATAATTCCATTTCAGACAGTACAATATGAAGGGTCATGCCAAGAATGTACTGTACTTAACAGTATTACAAAACCTTTTCACAGACGTTGGTTGTTTACACTGATCTGTGTTAATGTTACTTAAATCTTAATTGAGAATGAGCATTTAATTTAATGTTTTATTAGAAAAAACTTGTATGCTTTCTGTTCCTGGATGTTGACATCAACCATCAAAATTACGTCATACTTAATTCGGAAGAGAATTAAGAAAAATAACATCAAGCAATGAATAAGACAGAGTAGATCTTTGTACAGCGATGTAATATATGAGGAGACATTTGGAAAACAGCCCGACTATTTGTAATGTTTGTGTGATAAATAGAGCTCAGCCTCATTCCGTCTGGGATTTCCACGTTAAGACAGCCGTCTTAGACGGATTTAAACCTGGGGGCTTATTGTCCCATATGAAGATGTACATTGTGCATGACTAAAAGCAAAATGACTGGATTGTGACTGGGGGAGTTCATTTATGGATGTCGGACAAGAATAAGTTAAAAGAAGATGGGTATTGAACAATGGGTAGTAATTTAATGCACCGTATTAGACATGTGAAGAGGTTCCCACTTTGTACGGTAAAGCCTGTTTGTGGATGGTAATTGTCATGAGAAATTGCATCGTTTTTGGCTTTTAGGGGATTTATTACCTTTGCCAATGTTGTTTAAGAGCCAAAAGAGACTCTGGCCTCGTTATAGACTGATTGGTCGTAAGTCATTTTCTTCTCCCTATTTTCCCACACAATGTGAAGAAAACCTCTTACTTTATAAGGCAGCTTTCTATACAAGTATATTGCATCTATGATGTTGTATTTAGCTTATAAATTGTACTTCACTTTGTATACAACTTGCATTAATACATCGTTTGAATTCACGTAATTTTTCAATAAACTTTGAAAGTCTCTTCTCGTCTTTTTTTTAAAAAATAAAATTCAAAGAAGTTTTCCTCCTCTGACGCATGTGTAGAATAGCGTGTAGGAATGGCTCAATAAGACAGAAGGATTCACTCAAAAAAAACCTGACAGATCCTTTAAAATATTGAAATAAAAGGCCTCGCACTAAAATATGATTTTTATACCCAAGATTTTACTAGCATTCGGGGTCTTTGGGCCTTTGCCTGAACCCTAACAAACTCAACTTTACCAAGGGGAGCAGTGGAACAATCAATATTTTTTTATGCATAAGCGTAAAAATATCCAGTTATTCAAATGTTAAGTGTTACCAAAATTTAAGCCAATTAAGTAAATAAACAGGTATGCATACATTGATCAGTGTTTGTGAGTAGGCTGGCACCTCTCTATCTGGTGGTACTGAATAACAAGGAAGAGTACCGGCACCTGGTACCGAATAACGGGGAGTACCGACACCTGGTACCGAATAACGGGGGGAGTACCGACACCTGGTACCGAATAACGGGGGGAGTACCGACACCTGGTCCCGAATAACAGAGGGGGAGTACCGACACCTGGTACCGAATAACAGGGGGAGTACCGACACCTGGTACCGAATAACGGGGGGAGTACCGACACCTGGCACCGAATAACAGAGGGGGAGTACCGGCACCTGGTACCGAATAACAGGGGAGTACCGGCACCTGGTACCGAATAACAGAGGGGGAGTACCGGCACCTGGTACCGAATAACGGGGGGGTACCGGCACCTGGTACCGAATAACGGGGGAGTACCGGCACCTGGTACCGAATAATGGTGGAGTACCGGCACCTGGAACCGAATAATGGTGGAGTACCGGCACCTGGAACCGAATAACAGGGGAGTACCGGCACCTGGCACCGAATAACAGAGGGGGAGTACCGGCACCTGGTACCGAATAATGGTGGAGTACCGGCACCTGGTACCGAATAACGGGGGAGTACCGGCACCTGGTGCTGAATAACAGAGGGGGAGTACCGGCACCTGGTACCAAATAACGGGGGAGTACTGGCACCTGGTGCTGAATAACAGAGGGGGAGTACCGGCACCTGGTACCGAATAACGGGGGAGTACCGGCACCTGGTACCAAATAACAGGGGTGGAGTACCGGCACCTGGTACCGAATAATGGGGAGTACGGCACCTGGTACCGAATAATGGGGAGTACGGCACCTGGTACCGAATAATGGGGAGTACGGCACCTGGTACTGGATATCAAGGAGGAGTACCAACACCTGGTACTGAATAACAGGGGGAGTATGGCACCTGGTACCGAATAACAAGGAGGAGTACCGACACCTGGTACCGAATAACAGGGGGAGCACCAGCACCTGGTACCGAATAACAGGGGGAGTACCGGCACCTGTCTTTCCCCACTTCAAGCGCTGATATAGACAGACAAAGAAAACTATTCAGGTCCCCTTAAAACAAAAACTCTTCACAGTGCTTCTGTTGTACCTTTTAGCCTCATAAATCTTAACCGTCTCTCTGGAAAAAAGAGAAAGACTAGGATGGATTTTTGGGTTTCTGTCACTCGCGAGCCCTGATGGAGGAGTAGCCGTGGTTTAAGGTACTGTCCTGTCCTCCTGAGAGACGTGGAGCATGTACAACAGCAGCACGAGTCGTATAAATGAGAAGGATGGAACGGTCCTGCTATAATTCGCCATGACTTAAACTTTCCCTTTTTCCCACTGAAAACCTTAAACCCAGTGGAACAAGCATGGAGGCAAAATAGGATGTTAAGATTTAAGACCTTCGGAAGTGGACTTGACAAGAAGGCAGTTTAGTTGATCTGTTGCAAAGGTGTTGCCATTAATAATCAGGATTTTCATTATTAATGACAATGTATTCAAAGATACTATACAGCTACAGGCTTTTTAAATGGCAAAATGTTGTGCTGCATTGAGACCCTAGAATCGTGGGTTTCCTTTTCCTGTAATTGGTGACCACTCCTCCCAGGGGCTGCTGAATAGCTGCAATGAACCTCCAACACACGATTAATAAAATGACGCTTAGATGACACCCCTTCGTGGGATTTACACCATCTTGGTATTTTTGAAGTGCCTGAGGAAACAATCAAGGGATTTTCTTGGCAGTTTCTAGCATGGATCACCTGAATGAAGTAATGCTACAAGAACGGACAGCATTTTCCTGGAGTGATTTATCCTGACGGTATAATCCGCACTGATACTTTTGCGTCTGAGCAGTTTAACGCAAAGCGGTAACGGGAAACTGGTTTCCCAGAAAGCGCAGCTTTTCACGTTAAGAACCATTACTGTCAAAGTCGGCAGAGCATGCCCATCCGGATCGCATCAGCCGGCGGCTTCACCTCCGCGCTTCTTTCGGTAGTCATTCGCCCCGTGTGCTGTTGTCTCACGTTTCGTTTGAGCTCCACCGCAGCGGGTTTCCCAGCGGGCAAAAACAAGATCCTCCTTGCAAAGCGAAACCCAATATCCGGTGGCAAGAAGTCATTGCAAAGTTCACCTGGACGTCAGAAATACTATCACAGTCAAGCCTTGCAAATGACCGTTTTTGACAGGAACAAACTAAGCTGTTGAAACCAATTAATCAAGCAAAGCAGCTTCTAGGGCAGATATTCGTGCCCCTTAGTTTTTTTTAAGTCATATTGCGTAAGTGGACCAATAATATGGTGGAGAACTAGTGGTTCAGAGCATGGTGGAGTACAGCATGCGATTTATTAAGGCGTAAATACAAGTTGGGGATTGATTTGGTGAATTGCAGTTTGACTGCAGTCTTCAGAAACACTTCACTCCTACACAGTTACCTTTAGGAAAAGTGCTATGCATCAATGTACCTGACATTTGCTTAAAGAATGACAAATGTCTGCGAGAATTGGTGTGATGTGAAAACGATCCATCGATGGTAAAAAAAACAAATATATTTTACTACACCGTGAGAAATTTGACGTAATTGCTCTTCTGAAAAACAGCTTCAGGCAACAGCTTTGGGCAAATCGGCCAGAATTATGCGAAGGACTAACTGGTCAGGTGACCAATTAAAGTGTAATTGGTTGGATAATGAATAATAATACAAAGAACAGCAGGCAGAGTTCTGTGGAATTCTGACAGAACCTTTTCTCCATTCTTCATTCCTTTTAGTTTGTGCAGGTAATGAGTTTGTTGTCATTAAAAAGCTTACAAAAAAACAGTGGTCACCTAGTCTTCAATGAACATCATATTAACCAAGACATTAAACTCAGTTTAGTCTCAGTGGGTCTAGCTTGGTCCAAAATATACAAATCATTATTTTTCCTTATTCCTTCGTATTTATCTAAATGAAGGCAAGATATGAACCCTCCGGAGAAAAGTCCCTTATAAAGTCTTCTGTTCTAAATTCATCCTGAACATACAGCTCAATAGAATCTTTCTTCATTCAATGGGGAAAACACACCAGCTACATACTGTATGACCATAATCCCTGGACTACAGCGGTAATAAAAGACATATGAGGGAAAAAAGACCTCCATGAACAGAAAGTGTAGCACTACCTATGTAAATGACATTCAGGTTACAGAACTGGCAAAAGTCACTACACATGCAGAAATATATGTTATAAATAATTGTAATATACTGCATATACATTTCGTTTATATATTTCACTTCACCTCTTTTGATCCCTTGCAGCAGATTTATCTGTTGCAATTGGAATGACTAGGAAAGGGGGGGACAAACTTCTCTGGGGGCCCCAGGCTGACATGGGTAGAGGGCCCGAGAGGGCCATTTGAGATATTTTTGGAGCCGAAGGAGAAACAAGAACAGCAATAATATTCCAATCAAAATGCGGGATGCCAGCAGTAAAACTCACAGATGGGGGTGGGAATGCTGTCAGTAAAATCTGCTGATGGGGGGGCGGGGGTATCGCACCATTGGATCGATCGGCCAAATTTAAGAAGTTTAATAATTCCCTATTTTGTGAAGGTTACTCTTCAATTTTTGCATACGTTTGTTGTGTTCTCTCCACGTCTGTTCAGAAGTTGTCTACCACTCTAGCGAGACAGTATCAGACAAGGGAGATGTTAGTCTTGTATCTTTTTCTTATTACTTTGGCAATGAACAACCAGTAGACTCCAGCAGTAAGAGAAAGCTGGGTAACGCAAAGTGGAATAGTCCATTGCAGCCCAGATGGGGGCAACTTTGTCTATCCTGAAAACTGTTGCTAAAAATGCAAATAACAGACATGTTGCTGTCATTTAAATGATCATATCACGTTACATCCTTAAAGGTAACTTCTGCAATTTCTGTCTTCAGTTTTCGGGGACCCCAGGTGGCTGCCTACCCTTGCCTTATGGTATGTCCGTCCCTGCTAAGAATGACTCTTAATCTGGTCCTAAAATCCCCTCTCCCTCACCTATCCTCTTTTTCCTTTTTTTTTGCATATGTAGCTGCTGGTCATGTGACACTTGCTGTGTGTCCTGTTGGTATCATCTCCAGCTGCTGATAGGAGAGGCAACCTGCAGTCACCTGACAACAGGAGGTATGCATGCAGCTGGAAACGGACACCCCATAATTCCACCATCCGCTGGGCCAAAGCCCCCAATAAACGGTACTATTATGACAGGACAATGATAGGTACAATATGCCGGGGTGGATCTCCCTGTGGTGGGTGACATAGAGGATACTGAGACCGCAGGCTGCGACTAAGACCATCCATGAGAATAGCAGCGTAGCACTTAGCAGGCCCCTTCGCACGGGCCCAGGTTCTGTGGCTTGACATTGTCTATTTCTCATTTTTCATTGTTTATTTGCTTCATGCTTTTGGTCCCGATTTCCCTTTACGTTCCATTGCACAGGAATGAAGCATTTGACGTTGAGGAATAGTTTCCTTTCTGCTTTTGTTAGTTTGAGGAGAGTTAAGTGGAGGACTCACTAGTGCGGCTCACTAGTGCAGCATGGTTGCTGAACGGCTGGTTGTACGCAGAAAATGACGGAACTCATTGCTTAACTTTGAAGTTGTGCTGCAGATACAGCACAGCACTGGGTGACCAATAAGGATGTATATGTGTTTCAGTTTTCAAAGGCGCATCAGCAGGTCCATGTCTGTATTGCTGTTTAATTGGCAGGTTTAAGTCCAAGCGCAGAGCATGCCACAAAGTATCTGGCATTTTGGTGGTCAGTAAATAGCTACAAGGAGGTGAACTCCAGGGGGGATCTTGACTAACAATGCCCATAGACACTTTTGCATGAACATGAGGGCACATACCTTCGCTTTTTGTTGGAAGAAAGTGAGAAGGTCTTAAATTTGCGGTTCCCTGTTTACCATTGTTTTTTGGTCACTTGCTGTGTTTGTTTGCTGTTCCAGGAAAACCTGAAAAAGCTTTGAAAGGCAGAGGTTCTGCCAGATAAATAAAAAAGGACTGGATGTATAAACACCAATGCAAGAAGGTTCTTATTTGGTTTTTGGAAACGAGGGGAGACTGTGGTGATGCATGGTGTATTTAAGGAAAAGGCACTGGGCCAGACTACGTGTTCGCAGTCTCTGCTACCACACATCCGTCACGGGCCAGATGTAACTGCAAACAGCTCCAGAATGTTCTTAAATACATCAAGTCAGAGGGCAAATGCTGCCTTAAACTTATAATGAGCTGAGGAGTCCCCATATATCCAAAGACTATTGGAAACAGGTTGACCCAAGCCACATTTGGGAGTATGTCTTGCGAACAGAATTAGCCATTTTCTTTCTGAAAAAGAGGACACAGAGAGATTAGAGTTAAATCTTCACGGTCAATTTAAAAGCTCTGGCAACATTCTCAGAAACGGCAGACTGGCGATGTTTGCATCACAAAGCCAATCACCCAGAAGATCTCAAGCAATAGTGCACGTCTCCCTAGTCGCTCGGCATTCTGGGAAATGGGACAAGGCACGACACACAAGGGCTCCGCTGAATCCTCAGACTAAACACTTCCCAAAAGGTCGAGATATTAACCATACGAATGAAGAACCAGAGACCTGAAAGTCAGCGCTTCTCTAGAACAGGAGCTCATTTATTTTCACTTCTTAGTCATTCCGGATTTTATAATGTAGTAGGTCAGATACCATCAATACTGAGTATCAGTGCCGTTAAGCTAATCTGTGGGTTTTTGTCGCAGAATAGTGCCAATGATGTGCAAAATAAGATATATATTCTTAGTGGAGCATTTCAGTAAAATCTTAATTTTGCTGCTGTGCGTTAAATTAAAACGTCACTGAAATGTGGTTGAAAAGAGTAAATTGCTGTCTGACGGAGCATTAATTTTACTCCGCTTTACTCCATCGAGTGTACAGTCTGGTCAGTGATCTCCCCACAAATCTAACGGATCTCTGTATCTAGACTGGATTCTGGTGTTTCTGAATAGTTTTGTTGTTTTCTGCGGCTTGAGTGAGATCTGAATTCCCCTGTGCTACCCTGGGTAGTGGGGGGGGGGGGGATGACCCAAAATAGATTATCCTGACCCCTGCACATTATGGGGGGGGCTTAAAAGAGTCCTCCGTGATGCTAACTGTGATAGCATGGTAGCAATATCAGGTTCTGCTTGAACCTGGAACGAGATAAGTGCTTAATGGATGATACCAGCGATGAAGTAACTGCGCTTAAAAGCTAAACATAATAATGTGTTACAGTGGAGAATTTTTCATGTTGCCTGCTCGATCTTGCTTCCCATGACACATGGATAGGTGAATTTAGCAGCAAAGGGCAGCCTTCAGCAGCGGTACCCATGGAGCTGGGAGGGGATTAAGGGCCGTGCACGAGTGCACACAGACATGTGACTGTTCTAGCAAGGCCAGGCTGAAACCATCGACCTTCTCATCACAGCCACAGAGGCTTAGCCCACTGATCGACCTGCTACCCAACATGGACAAGTAAAGCAGATAACTAGAACTGCAGAAAGAGTTAGAAAAAGCCCAGTGAGGAAAGCCCTAAGGTGACCTCACATCTTGTCCGTTGACAAAATTGACAACCCGCCAAGAAACAGAGAAAAACCACACGATGCTGAAGGTGTCCACCTGAGTGGAGGCGTGGAAATATGTGAAAAGGCCATTAGCACAAGAGAAACACTATGCAAGATCTTATCCACGGTATATAATTCATGTTATCAAAATTTCACATTGACATTGTAGGGTAGTAAAGAGGAATGTATAAACTTTATGTTTAAAATATACACTGTATGGGGGAATAGCTTCAATTCTGAGATAACTACCGTTTTTCATCCAGAGGGAGTCAGCAGCGTGTGTGTATTGAAATGTCCCAGCACTGGTTTTATCACATTATATAGGATTGTTATTTATTATGTGTTTTATTTTGTTCTTATTTTTTATGTTGCTGTATTGTTTTATCTATTTTTACTTAATTTTTTTACTGTACAGCATTTTGGTCCTGTACTGGTTGTTTAAAATGCTTTATAAATAAAGTTGGATTGGATTGGTTGGATCGGACATTAATGTATACTGGGTCCCAGTTGCCTGAGTTGTAGAAATTCTGATGGGAGATCTGAGCTTCTAGCAAACAAAGTGGGTGGGATTATAATGGCCTGCTTTCATAGATTGTTTGAGCCACATTCTGGTACTTTACTGGTTCCATTTGGATTAAACCAGCCAGGGTCTAACAGTATGAGGCAGCCACAGACCCATCGGCTTCAAATGACGTTTTCTCACACTTGCATTTTTGGGTGGGGGGTGGGTGGAGATGTAGACACCAGGATCAGTGAGTCCTGGTGGATTTTCTTGGACACAACCTGTACATGCTGTGCACAGTGCAAAGGAATTTTGGATATGGCACTGAGGGGGTAGAGTTTACCTCAGCAGCTTAGCCCTTTAAGCCCCAATCGCTCCAGAGACTGTCCCTGGTTTTACACAATAAAATAGATAAATACATAAAAACATGAAGCAAGGTACTGAGGACAGACGCAGGGCAGGGAAGCTACATTAGCAGAATGTAGCACAGTGTCATGATCCAGAAGACATGATGCGGATTGAGGGACAGACATGACTCACCATTCAGCACCAGAAGGTCCTGCTGTAGCCTAAGCTAATTCCCTCAGGTCCAAAGCATAAATTCCTCTAGCTTTACTAAAACATAGTAGTAAAATAAGAGCCAAACGCTCTTGTCAGTGAATGTAAACAGAGGAAAGGTAATTAAGAGGATACTCTCACTGTGTTCGAAGTGTCCCAGGGCCTTGAGGGCAAGCAAACGTTGCTGAACTCATTCTTTTGACGTTCCCTGGAAACTCTGGCACCATCCACGTCTTCCTTTCAGAGTTATTTCGGTATGGAGATAGCTCTTGACAATTTAAAAAGAGCAGACGTTTAATTAGGACGTAACCCAAAACGACATGTGTTATATGTTCTGCACACAGAGGTGCTAAGCCTCATTTCCAGCCAGAAACACTCTTTGCTGTCTTTGATGATGAATGACAGATAATGAGAGGTCTCGCTGTCATTGCATCATGTTTTTATAGAAATAAATGTAACATTTTTTCTCCTGTCCAGAATGTACCTCTGACTTGTGCGATATTCTGGGGGGGCCTGGAGCCTAAGCAATCAAAACACAGACAGACAAGTGAATGGGCTTTTTTTTACAGTTCTTGTCTCTCCAGTGATGGGGAGAGAGGTGTGACAGGTAATTCAAGAACAGTCATGTGACATAGGCCTGTCGCGTTACACCCATCCCACTGTGACCTTCGAGGGAACAGCAGGACTCTCAATGCAGTTATGGTGCAACGTTGATAAAAACGACGATTAAGCCTTTGATTGTGTAATACTGTTACGGCCTCTGGCTGTATCAGTCCACATCCCTTCGTTGATGATTTATTGCTGGTTTATTGGATTGTCATTAGCAGAGGTGCTGCTGTATCTATGTGGTTTCAGTGTTAAAATGTTGTTAATACAGGCTGTGCCGCGTCGAGAAAGTTCTTTGCTTTCGTTTTCTGTCTGCACAAACACAAACACACACACACACACACACACACACACACACATTTGTAATCATGTCTTTTTGGCGACTCTCCATTCATTTCTTTGGATAAAACTAATCCCAACATGACGACCTTAACCCCTAAATTAAACTAAATTAAGAGAACTTAACCCCTAAACTAAATTACCTAATTTTTTTCTGTGTCTGAAAACCATAACTGATACAGAAGTGATGAGATAATCCAAGACATTTAGGTTTGCAGCGTCACTGCCAGGGAAACGGAGAGAGCGAGAAGCTGAAAGTACTACAGCAGGGAAATGTAAACCTGCTCCGGCAAAACAGTCCCACTGCGGACTGACCATTAAATGCCACTGAGTATGGAAAGGAACCAGCGGAATGGACCTTCTCAGGCTTCCTGGGATGCTGGACCAGCATCACAGAAGGGAGCGGTGCAGAGGTCAGAGGTCGCGGGAGGTCACGTTACCTTGGGTGGCATGGGGGACCTTGGCCCCCCAGAGGCAGCCACACTGTGGGTGGGAAACATTTAAACATATTTTAGTGCCACACGGGGCACAGCCATCAGGGGATAATATCAGTCAGGAGTTATAATTTACGCACTTAAAAATGCCTGAGAAAAAATGTGACGAGCTCAGCGTAAAGGGGAGCATCTGTGCGTTATGGGGTCCAGTGAGCCAGAGGAATGGAAACACGACGTTGGGATCGGGGTGGCGTGAATCTGCTGAGCTGGTCAAACTGCTAATCTCTAAGGATGAAATAAAACCCAGGCGATGAGTATATGTGTGCTTTGTATAGGCAGACCCTGTCATACACTTCCCATATCTGGAAAGTGAAGAGAATCAAGCCACTTACTTAAATGGATGGAGGTCAGGTATTTTAATTAGCAGACATTAAATTTAACAGACATTTAATTAAAAAGGAGGTCTTGCTAATTGCTGAAGTATTTCATTGGATATTAATGAGGTCAAACTTAAAGAGCGGACCTTGGCCATAGTTTGCAAAAAAGTTGCTGCCTGGAATCCGACTGCATTTCCTGCACTCATCGCATATACGGTGGACGCATCAGTCTTAGAAAAGGACAGCTCCATCTGGCCCTGGGGTGCTCGTGCTGAGGGTCCCGTATCGATCAATGCCTCCCCACGGGCCCACAACCCCATCACAGGTCAGTAACACACTGAGAATCATGTGACACAGTGCCTCGAAATGTTCAAATCCCAAGAGTAAGGCTGGAACTCAACCGAATCGCTTCCTGACATATTTAGCCTCTCTGACATGCCACTGAAGTTATATTAGATTAGATGAGACTGACTGTAAAATGCAAATACCAAAAACAGAAATGTGCTGTTTGAGATCTTCGGAGATGGGCTTGACCTGACATATATGGTATGGTTGGTGATACAACCTTGGGCACACAACCGTGGGATGGACTGTGCCTGGTCATTTGTGAGATGTTCTGCAGCCCCTTTCAGGAGCAGGACCCAGGGGTTATGGGAAGTCGCCCTGGCAACTGGTGCCCCCCCCATCATCATCACCAACCTCCACCTCTCTGTGATCCTTTGGAAGCAGCTCCACATATGGAGAAGCTATAATTTCAAGTGGGATGACTATCTGACAAAACGCAGAGCCTCCTGAACAGGATGCCCAAGACCAAAATTACCTAGCAAAAACGGAACATTATTGAATTTGCCATGTTGGAAGCAGCTGAACACCATCACGTCTTTGATGCCCTGAATGAGGTCAGACCACGTCTTGTACAACACTGGAGTTTTTCAGCGAAACATTATTGTCTGTCTTTGCATATGCCCACCGTACCTAATGCACTGCAAATTGCTAACGTGAGCCGGCCAATCGGTTCCCTGCGCGCCGCCTCGACCACAGAGGTCAGCTCCAGAGAATGAGGCACCTTCTTTTTTACAGGCAGCAGATGCTTCCAGTCCCTGAAGGATGTTACCCAATCAGGCCTCCCTGTCCGTTTCCCCGGCCTTAATAAGTGCTTATTCGCATCAACCTGTTCTTTAATTTATTGAAATGTCTTTCTTAGCGGAGAGATTATCTTCTGAAAGGAAAGGCTCTCAGAATCTTTGCTTGGCACGGCCTATGTGCCAACCCCCGCATGCATGGGCGGGGGGGGCTTTCAAACTGTAGGGAAACAGCCCCCCCCTTTCTGTTCTTATCCGACACGTTAAGGAGGGGATTTGTGAGCCTCCCGCGATTCAGGACGCACCATGACTGGCCGCGCTGAGCCCGGTAGACATTGTTCTAAGGTGTTCTCCACCCAGACCTACCCCAGAGCGTCCAAAGCCCACAGGCGGGGGTGTTGCAAAGCCTATCCAGGTTTTATGTTACCGCTACTCCAGGAATGACCGAGCCAGAGCAGCTGGCCCAGCCTGTTCAATCCCAGCATGTACCAGGAGACCATGTATGTTACTGAAGCATGATCACAGCCCAGAGAAAGTAATATAATTACCATTTTAAGGTTTCAGTTAAAAAAAATTCCAAACTGAGGTGCACCGGGATGAAGACGGCATAGGTGGGAATGGCCGCTTATGGAGCATCGTGCTGGAGGTCATGAACGGCTGAAGTGTGATCCAGCGGGAAGACGAATGAGGAGCTGGACTGCATCTTCAGTGGTTACAGTATGAAATCTGAGACTCAGAAACCCATGCTGAAGCCTCAACTGGTCCTGATGGGGCCAAAGCAGGTTCTGCAGGGCCTCATGAGGAGCCTGCAGGGGCCTCGGGCCCCTTGATGCACTGAGCTCACCTACTGGCCAAAAACACCTTCTGGAGGGGTGTTTGTACAGATCCGCCCCCCCCAACCCTGCTACTCCAGGATTTTCGGTCAGCTCTTCTTCTGCTGAATCCTGCTCCTCCGATTTGCTGTTTTTAGAAAAAACAGACGGCCATTCAGACCGATACAGGTGGAGGGCCAGCGGCTATGGCAGGAAATGGGGACCCCTGGAGTCCGACTGGCTGCCTTTGCTCACACAGAAAGCCACCCCAAAGACTGAGCAGCTCCTTGGCAGGACCCGTGATTTTCCTTTCTGGAGTTCGACAGTCGAGAAAAGTGACACGGTGCAGCCGGGGGGCGGGTAACACAACACACTCTTGCTTGGTTTCTGTTATAAGTCCCGGGGTTAAAAGTCAATGAGTTATTATTCCAGAGTGACGGCCCCGAAACGTGCCATTTACATTGTTTATAAGAAGAAGCAGGAGTAAAGACTCGACAGGCTGCTCAGGAGCCGGCCTGCGGACCCTGGAGGACTCGGCAATCGGCTCGTGGTGGCCTGGACTGTTCAGGAATCGGCCTACGGAGGACTGGATGGCTCGGGAGTTGGCCCACGGAGGCCTGAACGACAGAGTCGGTGGCCCACGGAGGCCTGAAAAGCTCACGAGTCAGCCTGCGGAGGGCTGAAGGGCTCAGGAGTCGGGCCCACGGAGGCCTGGATGGTCCAGGGAGTCGGCCCAAGGAGGCCTGGATGGCTTGGGAGTCGGGCCGCGGAGGCCTGGACGGTCCAGGGAGTCGGCCCGCGGAGGCCTGGACGGCTTGGCTGTGGCGCGACGGATTCGATAGCCGCTCCTTAATATGAAGTCGCAAGCGTCGACTGGGCGGAGAAGCTGACAGGGCCTGGAGACAGGCAAGAGACATCATTCCTGTGATGTTTTAGCAGCAAATGGCCAGAGATGGCTACTCAGCCTATATTACGCTATTGCTAGTGGTGCTGACATGATTCCACATGTTTGGAATTGGCCAAAAAACCTTCTTCTTATTCCTAAAAAAAAGTAATTTGGTCTGACGAGATATTTCAAGGACAGTCCCAAATGAAATGATCTCCAAATAAGGCAAAAGTACCAGTTAACTAATATGTTTTATTAATGTAGATTTTTGTCACATGTGGATGTGCATTTTTTTAGTTAACAATATAGCAAAACTCAAAGTAATACTTATTTAAGCATTTTTTTTCTTTGAGATGTCTAATGAAGTCTTGGGAAAGACTGTTGATATAAAAAGGGAAAATTTCCTCTGAGAAAGGAGATCCCTGGGGGTGGATTGGACACCAGTAAGGGTATATATAAATTTTTTGACATGGGAGGAAGCCTTTTTTCACAGGATTGTGAAGAATATTCATAGATGCCATGTATGACAAAAATAAAATACATCCAAAGACAAATAAAGCAAAACTGAATATAAACATGAATCAATTAATACTTGTAATTTTACACTTCATATCTGTTCCATTGATTTATATGCAATCTGCTTTTAAAGGGAACTTTTAATATAGTACGAGAGAATTGAACACATCTTATTTTTTCATGGACCCTCCTGAAATAGAACAATATTATGAATACAATAACTCAGTTGCTCTGCGGGTTTAAAAAACACTTCCCTTGTTCCTGAATTCATCAGCCAAGTGGGGGTCCCTATTCTTCCCTTCCGGGAGAGTCATCCCGACTCATTACTCACCGGCGAGCTTCCTGAACACCCCATCAGAACACTCTGCTACTCCCTCCACCTCTTTCAAGCTCCACAATGGCTGGATGTTCGAGAGAAAACGTCCACATTGCTTCTAGCCTCATGACCCGGGTATTAAAATACACTGGCTGACATCCTAGAGATTTTTAACTTCTTTCCTGCCAAAATTGTCGCGTGGAAAGACTCCATATCAGATAAAAACACATCAAAAGGGACTTGAATTGCAACATGTTCTCAGTGACACGTGGATCTTGATACAGATTGACTATGAACCAAGTATCGCATGTAATGCACAAGTTAGGATCACTGAAAGCTGCATACCTGCCAGACATCATGAAACCTACAGAGAACCACTGGTTCAGTCACAAGTGAACATCTGGCTGCGGACAACACATCCGGATCAGCTGTGCTAGGAGGAGGGGAATCCGGACTGGACCACCAGCTAATCTGATGCCTTTTGTGGGTATATGTTATGGGCAACTTGATGCCGGCTAAGCAGGGGATGTCTTAAAAAGCGGGACTACGGTAAAGGCGTTACAGGTGTCCAGGTGACGAGATGGTGTCCAGGTGAGAAAATAACATCCGTGACATCATGTTGACTCGTTAGAGCATGAGCAAAGCCATGGTGCCCATTATTCGCTACGTGAGGAAATGAGAGAGGTCAGGGTCTGACCCCGTCCCAGGCTGTGAAAGGGCCAAGACGGCCTGTATATTTGTCTTTTCGTATAAGAGAAGTATCAGTCAGCGCAGTCAGGGTCCTACGGGCTATCTGTGATCCATCATGCTATCTGTGATCCATCATGCTATCTGTGATCCATCATGCTATCTGTGATCCATCATGGAGGCTCACAGACTGCAGGTCAGGCAAAGACATGTGCATCCATTCCTCATAGGTTTAACTCTGTCAGATGGCAGCATTTCCAGAAAAAAGGAACGGAAAAGAAAGGAAGGAACGATCTCATCGAGCATCTGGCTCTGATTACCGGCTGCATGTAAGGCACTGGCTTTGAGAACTTGTTACTGGAGATACGGGGGAAAAAATGGCAGAGATGCGAGTCCTGAAAGCCAGCTATCGCCGGGCAGACAGCCGCACGGCACTCTGGGAACTGGTCCAGAGGACTGACAGAAATTGGGACGAGTTACAGAGTGTCCAGGTGTAAAAAGGAGTAAAGCTATAAAACCAGTGAATGGAAGAATGAGGCTCGGAAACCCATGGTAGGCGGGGCTACACTGTGCTGTCAGTCAATCCCTGATTTAAACCAATGACAACCAAGAATGTGACAACTGGAAGTGCATTAAACAAATCAGTGACTGGCGTGGCACTGTAACCCTGTCCACCACAGGCATTGAATTCTGTATCTAAATTGTGCTCTTTGGATAAAATGGGGTGCTAATCCTCATCCGTCAAACAGCTGCAATGTAATCTATGTCCATGTAATTGAAGCATGTAAGGACTGAATTCCCTTTCTGTTATTTGTATCCACTGTCCTCTAGAATGGTTAGCAGTGCCTTACGGAGGTCCTTGTGCTTCAAATTAGCGGAACCTCACTTCTTTAAAGAAACATGCTCTAAGTGACCTTCTGGAACGAGACAAAAAGGAAACACATTCAGCTCCTGAGATTCCCTCGAAGGGAGTGCAGGACTAGACACTCTGCAGGTCATGGAGAGTGTTAATTATATCATGCATCTCCAGTGCTAGGCGTGCTATCGGGGGGAGATTCATTTTAAAAATGTACGTAAAACAATTCTCCCGTTTGCTATTCATCTTCCCGCTAAAGGAATCGACTGAGCCGCTGCCAGCATAGTGAATGCGTTTAGCAGATGGCTGGAGTCTATGGCAATCCTAAATCCATCCTGAAGTGAACAGGGAAGTCCCTTTACCAGTGATCACCACGGTAACAAAATGAGTCACCGTGCATTGTGGGAAATATGCCGAGGAGACAGCCAGACTCCCCGCAGTCGAGTGTGTCGGGCTGCCCGAACAGATCCGACGACTCCCCCGGTGTCTGTTTACGGCACGGATTAAGAGGAGCTCGGGCGTTTGCTGACAAGATCCCAAATATCTCCGGGGCACGCCGGTGAATGAGCGATATGACCCGGTCTGCCTTGGCCCCCTGCTCTGGGTAAGGTTACCAGAAAAAATCCTTCCAGACAACGGCTCGACCAGAGCGTGAGCAAGAGCTGAGACCTCGGGAGGTAACATTTACTGAAGTGGTCATGGGCGCTTTAGAGGTGCAAGAGATAATAAAACTGGACTTAACTGAAGGGATGAGGGACAACTCACCCCCTCTAAAGAGCGTAACAAATTGCAGCTTATAGACTCAAAGGCGGCTTTGAAGGAGCACTTTAACCAAACCAGCTGGGTAAATAGAGCCAGTAAGAATCACACAAATCCGAATGTTCATCAGATAGAAAGAAATGGAAGCATAACGAGGGCGGCTTTGAAGGTCAGGGGACCACTGGCTAAAGGAATGCATGCTATTTCACAAAAAAATATAATGGACGTACAATAATTAGTGTTTATCGACTCAGTCAGCGCCTTGATCTGAATGGGGATTCAGACTTAATCATGAAATTATGAGTTTTCTTGGAAAGCAGCTGAAGTACCTTATTAAGTTATAGTACAACAGCAAGTTGAACCAGCAAGGTCATGCCCTAAATCCTTAAGGACCACCTGTCACCCTGGAAATATGTGTCTTACATATAAAAATACAGAAATAAAATGTAACAAAGGAGCATTTATCCATTAAAAAAAGGTTAGCTCTCCTTAGACTCAGACTGAATCTGCAGACCCAAACAAGTTCATCCAGGGGCTATATATCATCGTGTATGTAGGTATGCATCTGGGGAAGACAAATTTACGTGTGCAACTGGACACCACCCCCTATAGAACTCACGAGAGTACGGGGAGAGTGCATTTCTCATCCCGGTTACCAAAACGGAGCTCGATCGTGATAAACGGCCACCGAAAGTGGCATATCTTCTGCAGGGTCCTGACGCGTCTCCTCTGGTGAGCAGGATGAGGCCGTCTGCTGGGGAGAGGAGGATAGGGGCTGGGTGGTGTGTACATCTCATGCCATGTGAGTTATTTGACTGGGATCGAGCTCTGGGGATAGTCCAGATCACAGGCTGGGCATTGCGTTATCTGATGAGGGTTGATGTGTTCCACAAGGGAGATGCATCACACACGTCAGGCCAGACTCCCCAATCCCCGGGTCTCTCTCCGCTGGTCTCTCTTAGCGAAAGTGATTGATGGATATCTACCACCTCTGCCTCCCTTTCCCGTGCAGGAACGGCCGTGCAGCGAACGAGAAGGCCTCGCTTTCGGGATCTCTGCAATCCTTCAACTAAATGAACTTTTACCACCTGCTAAAATGGAACGAAACGTGGGACGGAGATGGGGTGCCATCCATCACGGCCGACAGCAACGGGAGCACGAAGACTTTTTAACGCTCGGCCATTTACCCGGCATGTCGCTTCAGCAACAGTTTTAATAATTTCCGTATGATGCCCCAAATTTAACCAATTTAACAGAAAAAACACTCCTGCTTTTCAGAGCAGCATGATCCGGCGTCTCTGTACTCGTTTAAACAGCTCTCTCTCTCAGAATAGCAGGCTTCCATTTGTGTATCACTGTCTCCGATGTTAGCAATACTGTGCGTAATTGAAAACACATGAACAGTTTTGAATTTATTCCCGTGTTATATAAGCGCAAAAAAGTTATAAACATATATACCTCGAGGCCTATGGCAGACCAGTTTAAGGCAAGTTGCCAGCAAACCTCAGGCGGCTCAGTTTAATAAATACTGGCAGGTCCCCAGGTTACGAACAGGATCCATTCCCTAAGTCGGTATTTAAGTCGAATTTGTAGGCAAGTCAGAAAAATAATACAGTAGATAATAATTGATATAATACAGTAATAATAAAAGTAGCTACATATGGTACCTTACTGTACCGTGAGCCGACGAACTGCTGAAGCCGCGCAATGTTTTCACGATCAATGTAAGTTATAACTAACCCTCGTATTTAACCCTGATTTTTAACAATGGGCTTCATGGCAGCCCGTTTGCGATGCGAGTATTCCGGTAAGTCGGACGTTCTTAACTCGCGGACGGGCTGTAATCATGAAGCCGGCTAAAAACACAGGATTTCCCCGCAGAATGTCATGTAATTTACCCGTAAGTCGTCACCAAGGATCACCCTGATATTTTCTGTCATTTTTCCACTCGGGTAAAAATCTTGAAAATGTATTTTTGTAGGGAAGAATCACGGAGGTAAAACACTGTCCGCCGTCCATAAACCTGCCAGGTTCCCGTGTGTTATGGAGTCTGACGAATCCCCTGTAATTAGGCTGCCTTTATCTTAGCAAACACACCTTTCTCGCCCACGGCCTCAGCCTGGGGGGCCGCACCGCCGTCCATTAATGCGCAGCGTGACCTACGTCACCGAGCTAACCTGCATCACACTGGTAGCTTCTTACAGTCACCTCTGTTAATGTATGTAGGTGTCGGGGGGGGGGCTTAATCCCTCGTGACTCCACCCCCACATGCCAATCATTTATTAGCTTATAATACTCTCTGAGGACGGCTTCCCCATTTAGGCCTACCCCCACCCAAACATATAATAAAACACAATACAAATATCTCATATCTGACACGGGTCGACACCAGTAAACGGTCTTACTGCTTTTAAAACAATTACTTTATCAGCCTTATCGAAAGTTTCCCCGCCAGGCTGGATGATAATAGAAGACAGATGCCGAAAGAGTAACGTTCACCCCTGACATAATGACATACTTTATTCTGTACACACGATTGCAGTCTACAATATTAAACTACTGTTTAAAACATACATTTAAGCAGCTTTGTCCCGCACGATCTGCCGTCAGAGCTACCATCCATCTATATGGATTTTCTTGCAGCCGAAGTAGACGTGTAACTGAAGTGTGACCAGCTCTGTGTGCGTTATAAGTAACTTTATATTTCTGTGTTTTGACAAGTGAGAATGTAAATAATATATACAACCCTAAAACGCTTCAGCCGGTGTAATAGTTTCCCATATTCCTACCCGCTATTCCAGCGGCGATAAACTGTATTTAACAGTTAATGAGCTGCAACCCTCAATAATAATATTGCCTATTTTAAATACAAGTTTAAATCTCCAGGTTCTTACCTAGAGATCCTCCTAGGCTCCCGGGTTTTATTTTTATCGATCTATAGGACAGAATCAGATGTTACGCTTATCTGCATGCAGTTTCTGCATGGGTCACTTTCCCGTTTTCTTTAAGGAAATGTTTATGTTTGCTATGTACCTAAAAACCTGTATCGCCGTTTTAACACATACACACACCAAATCGTACACCTTAATTTAGCACCATGATTAATTGTAAATTAAAATGCTATAGGTTTCATCAGTAGATCTAAAATACATGTAGACTCGCAAGTACAGTGTCAAACACCTCCCTTAATAGTGGCTTATGTATGGTGCGGATTATCTCCAGTTATACCTTAACCAGCTGTGTCGCACTGATCCGGGAACAGGACCCGAGGCTGGGAGCGCCGAGTACGGGACGCTGGACCATCGCACAGGTTACGTTTACAATAAGGGCCGTTTTAACTCATCCTTTATTTTAAACAGCACGTCTTACGGCTGAGCGATGATGAAGTCGCAGGGCGTTTAGGAGATCTGCCCTAAAATCCCCGCAGCCGGACTCCGGGGCCGCAGCGCAGATTTTCCGCCTCTGCGAAAGCCTGGGTGTGTGTTTATGCCAAGGGCAGGTAAACAGGACTGCTTCACCTTCCCTTCCGCCAATTATGTTCATACCAAACATTTCCTCAGAGAAAACAGAAGTATTTTTTTATTTTTGCATTAACAATTAAAATATTGGGAGTAATTCTTGACTTGGGCTCTTTAGCAGATGTCCCGGCTCCGTATTGTTAAAGCCAGACTGGCAGGCTTTTCTTCCCCCCCCCCCTCTTTAATTCGTACCGAGTCGCGGACGAGGGATTTCTGCATGGGAAAGGAGCCTTGGCGCTCCCGATCGCTGTGATTAATGTTTATCTGGGAAAGCTTTCCCCCGGGGAACGGACCGGTGGCGGGTCGCAGGTGGGGAGGAGGAAAGTGGTAAACAGCGCTGGGTGTGTGCCGGTTGTCCCACCGACACAAGGTTGGCGCACCAGAGGCTCGTAGGAAAAACAGTGGCGACGGGCGGCTCGGTGACAGCGGGGAGACAGGAACCAGTACAAACACAGGAACCTCCACTGCAGCATGAGGCAGACTGTGGTCTCGGCTCTGCAAAGCCTTTTCTTAATAAGACACAAAGGAATTCACAGCCCTGGTAAACACGGCAGTCCAGACGCTCGGCATTTTGGCACTTGTGAAAAGCATCCATAGTAAACTCCAAAAGGAAGGTCGGCACAGGAGCCATAATAATTTCCCTATTTAATTTCATGCAGTTTTACAATTAACTAATGTGCAAGTTAAAAGTCACAAATGCCAGTTAAAATCAAATAAATGCACTCTGAGAATCCATAAATATTTCGTGGCCCTAGCTGTGGAGATGTATAGATGTCTATATTGCACCATAAAGTTTACCTCCCATCTGTAAAAACTGCAGCATCTAATTTTACACATGAAGTCTCCAGGCATGAAAATTTCACAGCGCATGACTTGTTTTGGCTAGTGGCTTGTGACCCCATTCCCTGGTCTCCCCACTACACGGCTCGCGGTCCTGACTTGGATTTTACGAGAAGCATAGATGAGAGATGCCTTCATCTCCTCTTGGGAGTTCGACTCTATCCTGAGCCTAAATCCATCCGTGTTTTGGGCCACATCTATAGAGGTTAGCCTGTAGAGTCAGTGGAATGCTTTAAAATCCGTGTTAGTATGTTGGCTGGAATAATTAGGCTGACATGAGTCGTTTGCTGAACTAAACTCCTCCAAACTGTCTGGCAGATGTTTGCTGTGCCCACAGCAACTGGCATTGCATGTTTTGGTCTCAGATGCTATCCGAATCTGAGTCATCGAATCACTGTGGCATCGTGTCACCCATGACCAGTGCCATGACTCCGAAGGACCTCTTCCTCTCTGTACGTAAACAGTAAGTCTTCAGAGCTGCTGATCCTGGCAAAATGGGGCTCGCCCCGTCTTCCAAGCACTAACGACCTCTTCATATTAACGACTGGAGTGCGAACCTGTGGAGGCGAGGTGAACTTTTGCCTTGACCCTGGGGTGGTGACGCGGGTGCGGCGTCCCAGTCCAGGGAAGGCCGGAACACCAGCTACCCAAGAAACCCACGCGCTGCACTTTCGGTCACAAGGAGCTTGTTGGATACTAACATGAGACAGGAGGAGTTTTGGAGATGTGCTAATTCACTGCGGTCTTAAAGTCATGTGTGTTCGGATTTCATTTTCCAGGAGTGCGTAGCACTCTGCAGACTGATCTCTCGCTGTTCTTTGGGAAACGGCCCCTTTTATCTCAGAAAGCATAACTCTTATTAATCACCGTAATCGTCTCTAATGCGCTCCCGATTTATTTTAGCGCATTATAAAACACTACATTGCCCAGAGACCGTGCCTCTGTTCCCCGCTCAGTAATGCGTTATCCGTCTTCATCCTTAACTGCTGCTCTTAGCGGCTTGGCTACTTTAAGGAGAAAGGAAATTGCAAATATATCAGTTATGATGCAACTGCTCCAGTCGCCATATTCACACTTTTATTTATGAAGTGTATAAGAGCAAATATGTTTCCATGGTGAGTAATATAGCCTCACAGCTCCAGGGTTTGGGTCCCACATGTGGTTCTGTGTACGCGTATATATGGAGTTTACATATTCCCACTGTGTCTGCATGGATATTTTTCAGTTATATAGCTTTTCCCCCTTAGTCCAAGAACATGCAGCTAGGTGAACTGGTGTCCCAGAGTGTCCTGTATTATGATTATGAGCGTGTTCCCTGCAGCACCCTGGGATCCCGGCAGAATGTTCCCTGTCTTGTGGCCTCTGCATTTAGGGAATGGGATCTAGGCCTAATGTAACCCTATACTGGAAAGATGGGGGTGTGTTGTCACAAAGGCCTTTAGCACCAAAACTGTATACAAACAGTACTGCATGTTGCATTTGATCTATTCTTACTGGTTGTACCACTACAATAACACATTTCTGTTTTCAAGATTTACACAACGCATGATTACTTAGGATTTACAGTTGTTTTCTTTTTAATACAAGTTTATTTAGTCTACATAACCCTGCACAGAAGGAGGAGGATGAAGATGGATGGATTGAAGTTCATTAAAGAATTTATTTGCCAATTTGGGACTCCTCTAAGGTGCAGAACTCAAACTGTATTTCAGGAGTTTTCAATCCCTCGCTTTACTAGTAAACAACACTTGTGGGGGTGAGCAGTTAAAGGTGATTTAATCGTGTAAACATCTGGCCTGACCGAGCATTTGAGCCAAAAGAAAAAACAGGTAGAAAAACACCCAGTAACTTCAGCAAGAGACCCAGAAACCAGTCCTACATTTATAGAGAAACAGTGCATGCAAACATGAAATAGGGAGAATTTAATTTAATATTATGGACTTGAAAGTCCCCAGACGACAGAAGTCTCCCAGAAAACCTTATTCTTTTACAGTAACAGCATCCATGAGAACTCTCACTGGGACAAAAATGGCACGAGGTATCCCGAGAGTGAAAAGCATGTTTCTCCAAACTGACGACGTATGTGCAGAAATGCGCACAAGGGCGCGCACTCACAGCACGCGGCCCTTTACGTTCGTGGCAAGGCCGCGTGGCTGAAGCGGCCATTCGGGGAGGTCTCCCTGCAAACGTCTAAATGAGAAGCAGATGCAGAAAAACAGCTTCAAACGCCACCTTTCTTTTATAAGGGCGCTAAACGGCAGCGTTTCGGTGTACATATGTTATTGGGCTAACAGCGGTTAGCGTGTGCAGTTTGCTTTTCAGCATGCATATATACATGTATGAACATAAATATGTATAAGAGATGGGCGCGTGACCATAAATTTAGCGTGATCGCTAAAATTTGCCAGCTGGGTGAGATTCACTCGCTACATTTTGCCAACCAGGGGGGCGGGGTCTCCCCACGGCAAGTTTTGTGTGATTGTCGGTGATAGAAAAAGGGGGCTCAGTACCTCATAGGGGAGGGGGGGGGCACTTTAGATCTTTCGCTACACCCCCGCACGTGGCCGCTTTTCAGCCTTTAGAAAGTTCCAAGATCAGTCCAAAGTGCAATTATCTGTGTAAAAGCTTCCCAAAGAAAAACATTTTGTTAGCATTTTCTTTAGCGTTTCCCAAGAACAAAACGTTAAAAGCTACTGAAAGCCCCACTGGCAGTGTGGCTCCGCGCCGCACCGCGCACGGCCGTGTAACGATGAGGAATGATTTCCAGCACATTGTACTCCAGGTATGCGCTAAAACTACGCTGGGACCTGGGCGTGGGGGGGTGGGTGCGTTGTTACTGTACCTTGGCATTCACAGGGGCGTTCTCAGGAAATCCCCACAGGGACCCGTATTCTGCTGAGCGGAGCCAAAGCAAACAGCTCAGTATCTACTACCACCCGCCCCAGTTTGGAAGGTCTATGCCACGACCCCCCTCACTGTACTAACGCCCCCCACCCCACACCCCTAGCCCCGTTCACATGCCGGCTGGATCTATTCATGCAGGCCCCCCGCTGAGGGGGGTGGTACGTGGAGACAGGAATGTACAGTTGCTCCAT
>JAODLD010000047.1:4432507-4443838 GCA_026781065.1 Mormyrops boulengeri | reverse complement strand
CCCACCCCCCCCGTCCGGCGGCCCGGCCCCCCCCGCGTGACTTGTGCCCCCTCCCGCCCCCCACCCCAAAAAAAAACCCCAAACCCCACCGGAGCCCCCCCCCGGGGGGGGGGGGGGGGGGGGGGGATTTTTTCAGAGCCCAGATCCAGCTAACAAGTGCCAAACAGAGAGTCCACTACCAGTATTTTCCAAAACATTCTTTATGGTGTTCTATCTTATGGGCATCTGAGAAATAATCTTCTTACTCTGGTTCTCTTTGCTGGTGGGGGGGGGGGGGGTCGGTTTCTGTGTTTTTCACATGCCCTGGCTCTGCCCCCCACCTGTATATATCAAAATGACAACAAAACATCCAGTGGGCCCTGTCCTGGCCTGGCCATGCTCCCCCAGCTTCTATGGGTCAGACGCTGCCCCCTTCCAAAGTGTAGGAGGATAGCGGGCAAGGCGGATACTGTGCCGGCCCACCTAACGCACTCTATAAATTACCGACCCCCCATTGGTTTGCAAGGGCTGACAGACAGCAGATTGACAGGCGTGTGGACGAATGATGGGACAGCTGCCATCTGTTCTCACCTGCCTGGCCGGTAACAACCAGCTTATAGTGTTAACGGAATAATTTAGACTGCAAAAAAAAAAACAAAGACCTTTAGCCATATACTTTCTACAGCAGTACCATTCCTTCACCATCTTCATTTTTTAAGAATATAAATACTTTTGAAAATAAATACTGTGTGTCGTAGTTGCTAATGTACCATAAGCGCTGCAAAATAGTTTCCAAAATCCAGAGGAAACAAGCGCACAAAACACTTTGGCCAGAATTTGCCATGGCCGATTACGTAAACACTGTCAGTCTGGGGAATCGCATCAATCATGCTTTGTCAGGCATGGGGCGAATGTTGTTTAAGATATCCCGAAGTCTCTCACGAGAACGCCGTGAATTCATCTCAGTCAGACTGAGGACACTATTACCCACACGCGCCTCATAACCCAGGCATTAATAAACAGCACGAAACAAGATGAGATTTAGATTCCTCAAAAGATCAAGATAAAAAAAAACAAGAGGAGGGTTAGGGAGAGAAGCTTGGCGTACCCAGCCTGTCTGCGTTCAGCGTCTGTGATGACAGCTTGGCGTGGAGTGAATCATCGTCTGATTCAAATCTGGACACTCTTGGGAGGTGCAGTCATCTTATATACCCAACGTCCATAACAATATCATAGTTCATTCAGTACCCCGGAATACTGGAAATGTGGGTTAAATTCGGGGATTTACTTGTTCCTGTGATCATGGTGCTGGTTTCCTTGAGGGGGAACTTCATGGAAAGCCAGATAAGGTCAAACACAAGCACACGCATGCAAAAACACACGCTCTTCATCCTTGTGGTGGGAACCCATGGCAAATTCTGCGCAGTTCATCAAAGTATTACTGTTACTGGCTTACTGCTGCAGTGAAAACAGCATGAATTTGGAAGATCATGCTATACGTTCATTGCTAGATTGGGGGTGTCCTCCAGAATCCGCTTTATGGCTCTGCTCCAGCACTAGCGTCTCACTGACGGCGCTTTCATTAGGGCTGTTGAACAAATAATTTTTGGAGGTTAAATACAATAAAAGAAAACACATTTCAGTTCAGTTACAAATGTAATGCGGGAAATTAAAGAACTGAATATCGGTCTTCATTTATGAATACAATGAAGTGTATAAATATAACACGTCACCCCAACTGTAGTGAATTAGTGGTTAAGGATGGATGAATTGATGGATGTATTATACTGACGAGTTTTTCCAGATTGAATCCATCAATTTTCAAGAAAATCAGGGAGATGTTTGAAAAATGTTTGCAGGTCACATAAAAAAAAATCAAGTTCAGCTAAAGACTTTAAACTTTGTTAAAATGTCAATCTTCTCACCATAGATGGACTCAAAAAGTTGGGAAAAACAGCCATTTGAAGACATACAAACACTGTCTATCAGTAAAATTTGATCCATAGAGCTACCTGATGTTGCCTCAGAAGGAACAGGCAGACGTGCCTGCATGAGTTAGGGATTCGAGCGGCACGGGGCTGGGCATGGATTCGGATGAGCGGTAGGCTGCATCATGGATGGGGCCCATGCGTGAAAGAGACGGGGATGCCCAGAGCGATGATGAGCACAGTCTTGTTTTGACTAAAGCGCATTGTAGGCCCCCCCATTTCCAACCGCCAGTCATGCCACATGGCATTACTTATTTCAGACATGACAGCCATCATCAGCATCCCTCCCCCGACTGACAAGGTCAAGGTCAGTAGCCTCTGTTGTGTCGGCAAAAGGGGCTGAAGAAGCCGCCATACCGTGACCCAGCATGCCTGGCATTACCCGCTAACCACGGAGGCCAGGCCTTACCTTCGCCTGGTCTGCGTTTCTGACGCAATTATCCCTGCCGCGTCCTTGGCTGCTAAGTCTATCGGTTCGTTGTGGATGCCGTTTCTAAATTACATCCAAGGTTTGCTTTAGCGTCTGCAAATTCTTCAACAAGTAAAAAGAATAAAAGCAAGAAGGGATTAAAGATGAATGCAAGCCATCCTGCATGGATACTGGTATAAGGCCTTCTCTAACTAGCTGCAGCTGTTTCCTGGGGACTTTTTTGGTATATTATTGTTGAACCTGTTCAGTTCTGGAAAAATAAAACACCTGACAAATCTGATTCTTCATCATGGGATTTGTGTGCGTTCTGGATGAGCTGAGGTCCAGAAGCTGTCCAGGGTGATTCCCAAGTGTTCAATGGGCCAAAGAACTGAGACGGATTGCAAGGCTTCAGGAAAGCCTGTCGCTTTAATGGATGATGCTGTTGAAAGTCACTCCAAAGAGCAGGCTGACAGATACAGAGTCTGACATCAGAGCTCTGACCCCCGCGACCTCCCCCACAGAGATGACAAAAGGCGGGACAAGCCATGCCTTCTCCTGCAGCTCCAGCTTCCCACCGGAAGTTCTGCTGCTTGAAGACCAGCCCGTGAGATGGACAGGTACCTCTTCTGAATCTGAGCTCCTCATGGAAACAGGATTGGGGCTGGAGAACAACAGGAAGCAGAGTCTATTCTGGAAGTGGTCGTCCCTGTTACAAAATGGCGGGAGATAGAAGGGTGTGGAAATAAGGGAAGCTTTTCCAAGAAGAAGGGTTCCTAATGAGATTCAGATGGAGTGGCTGGTACGCACAGGCCTGGCCTGGCCCAGCCTCCCGAGGCTCCTCAGATGATGGCCCATTGAGAAGAACAACAAGGTTTGTTTTGTCTCACATGTCCTGTCCTGCAAAGCCAATTCGCTTGCCTTAGCGTCCCAGACACTGGACTTTCCGCGGCTGGGCTGTCAGTGGGCATGTCTGAGCGAATCGGAAAACCAGAGTCCCGAGTTAGACCGGGGATACGGATTGGGTCCGGAAAAAGACTAAGGAAAGAGGTAGGGAGTTCACACCTGGGTACACATCCATGTTTCACTGTGGCTGCTTGAGCCAGAAATTGCTTCCAGAGCTGCAGAAATGTCTGGTTTCCACAGGTGTGGGGGCACCTTCACATACCAGTATAACAAAGTCATGCAGCCAACGGGACACACCACTTTTCAAATTTAAAATGAGTCATATACCTGCTTCTTCAGTCTAGACGTGACTTCTTTTATGGATACAAATAGATGAAAGAGGTGAAACTTATTTCCCTTTATGAAAAGTACATACGTGATAGACCAGCACGATAAAACTGCAACAGAATGCAGAACAGGAGGGTATGACTGATTAGACAGAAAACAAACCGAAATGAAGAGCCGTCTAAACCGACTTATCCATATTTCACTAGAGCTTTGTTAACCAGTGTCCATAAATCATAGCTAAAGCCTAAAATATGTTTAATGTGGAGCTAACAATAACAAAAACGAAAATAACAATTAAAGAACTAAACTTTGTCAGATGCCAAACTGCGGCGAAGCATGGATATGACTCGAAGTGAAAAGACCTTGTTTTGGCGGGACCGGTCCCTCTGCAGGCCTACCTCCAGCAGCGGCCATCGCTCCTGCAACGTAACGACCTCTTGCTTATCGTTATAAACGTGTCAAAGGAAATTGCTGCGGGCTGGAGTTTATTTATACCCGCTGGGGCTGCACTGCGGGGTCGGCCTTGGAGCACTAAATGCAAGTTGACCGACGCGGACACAAGACCCGCGAAATCTGAGTTCGGATCTGCATATCATGACCCCAAGCTGGACAAGGAATCTGCTTTATTATTCAAACTCCAAACACTACATGACACTCAGATTAGTCTTTCTATACCCTTGATTAATGTTATCATGAATTACTTAAGAGAGTGTCGGATTAAATCACTGGACAAATCAACATGATCCGCTATAGGCGCATTAAAGCAGAGCGCGCGCCGCAAATATGTCATGACGTAAAGCAGCCAAGCATACTGCTAAATAAAAATGTAAACCTTTGAAGGGACGCATGAAGTAAACTTCCTGCTTTCCTGCGCGCCTGCCTTCAAGGTCCACGGCTCTGCAAGTGTTTGTGACTTAGTAGTTCATAACTTATTGCAGTGACATCACCTCTGAAAATAGGAGCCTTTTTCACATTGTAGTGTATTGCAGGAAGAAGCCGGAGTTGATTATGTCTGGCACACGACAAACAGAGAGGGCGGGGAGTCGGGGACAAATGGCACGTTTCTGAGTCCGTCTCCGATGAAGGCTGCATTCCTCCCCGGCGCTGTCACCTCCCGGCGCTCCGCTGGCGTTTCTCATGGGACTGTCGCAACCTGGCCAGCGATCGGGCTCCACGCTTCCTTCCCCCCAGCCTTTGTTGGCTCGCTGTGTGGCTTCTGGCAGGTGTGTTTTCTGCGCCTAGGACTGTCTGTGATTCACGGCGGGTTGAATGCGAGGAAAGGACAAAAGAGTCCTCGCCGGCGAGCTGGGGGGGGGGGGGGGGTTACCCCGGCGAGACGTGCATGCAACGCATCTGTGACAGCCCGTGCAATGTGGATAAACTGAATGACAGGAAATGCGGAAAAAACAGGTCCTTGATGAGCGATGTTGGTTGTTAATAAGCCAGTGAGGCATACATCTATTTCAGTAACGAAAGCTTGTAAGTTCCAGTGAGTTAATGAGAGAGGTACGGCGTGTTTCTATTTTGATGTCATGAAACACTTCCACCCTGTTGCTGGAGATTAACGTCTATTCTATTACACGATCCACAAATATGCATCCATCTCATAGTCAGTGTCGCGTTACACGAGCTAAACGAAAGTTAACTGCATCTTTCACCTTTTGAATAAACGTGTTTAAATATTATCGTACGTCTTATGATCCCCCACATGCCACGCGAAAGCGATTCACATATGTCTGTATAAAAACGTTTAATTACTGTACTATGAAGCTGAGCTCTTCTGTGCGTTTCTTTTGAACCATTTCATGCTTCTTCAGTTGTAATATTAACTGCAAACGAAACGGACGAATGCTTAAGAAGGCAGTGTGCGCCACCTACTGTGAATTTATTATAACTGCCAGGGACTCAGGTCACGTTTTAAATGTATGCGGCGTCAGAAAGTTCGTATTCGATCAAATAAATCGCTGTGGTAATTTTGGACTAAATAAAGAAAAAAAAACAGTGTTCCTCTTTGGATGCTATATATTGCTTTAGTGAGTTCAAATTTCTTAGACATTAAACCTGAAACTGTCTGCAAATCCCAAATAATGTGGACTGGTAGCAGCCGAAATTGGTACTTATTCTGGCACAAAAAGTTACGTAGAAACATGTTTCAAACAATTGTTTATTATATGGGTCTCTTCAGACAGAATAATCTCTTAAGCTGTTTATATGTTGGCGTGGTTTATAAGTCGTATTTTATTTATACATAACACAAAAAAAAACGATTGGGAAAAGTGGAAGTGATTTTACAGATAGACAACATTGAAAAGGGGATGAAAACGAAGCGGGATTTTTTTGCAGAATACACAGCTATACATTGCCATTACTTCTCTCTTGTGTAGTTTTTCCAGAACAAATCAGACAATGAACAGCGTACAAGGCGACAGAAGACATTTCCTCCCGGCTAAGTCACATTGTTTCATTGTGGGGAAATGATAAAAGGCCTATTGAAAATGTACCTAGGCACATGCATTGTGTAAGCCTATAGAAAAAACATAAATAAAAAAGTTAAACATTTGGTATGATATCATTTGTTGGCGCTACATGAACGTTTACTCTACAGTTTTCCGGCTTTAATACCTTTAAATTGAAGTAATACAGGTTTAATTTACGGGTGTGCACACTTATGCAATCAACTTATTGCGCAATTTTTATTTTTCATATTTTCCCCCTAACATATTTGTTTGTTTTTCAATTAAATTGTACAGGTTACAGGTCACATTAAAGGGTGGGCAAGTTTTGAAATGATTTATCATGGTCTAATTTTTTTACATTACAAAAACCTGGCATCTTAACAGGGGTGTGTGCACTTTTTATATCTCCACTGTGTAGGTCTACATTTTGGACTCATGGATAATCTAAACCTCACTTCACGGCTCACAATAACACCTAAAAATGACCGTTTGTTTTTGGCATTCGTCACTCAAAGCGCACTGGCCCGGCAGCCGAGGTAGAACAGCTCTGCGGGGATTTGATTAATCCACACATATGTACTCGCGATGTTTGTCCTCCGCTTTATCAGCAATCGGCACATGTTGCGCCCAAACACTTCTTTACCCCGGTACGGGGAGCCATTGGACTCCGAGGGCGGGATCTGCCCCCCTCCGCCCGCGGCTGACGTTTACCCAGTACCCGCAAGTCCCTTCGCTTACGTAAACCGTCGTCTGCCCCTCTAGGTGGATTACAGAAAATGAAAATATCCGTAAATAGCCTAAGTGAATCAATTTTTAGAGCAGTGGACAAAGAATATTTTTGTTAAATATTAATATGAAAAAAATTTGAATGCACTTACGTATGGTGAAATTTACACAATAGGATAGTATATTGGCCTATAGCCTATATTACATATTTTCAATTATTATTATGATTATTTCAGACTTGGAGCCTTAGGGAAACCTTTTTCCAGTGTTACTGTCTGGGATTCACCGTGAAAATGTCTATCATGCGCGTGTAATTATGGGATTGACCAAAATAAGCGGAAGATAGATGGATGTATGGATGGATGGATGGATAGGCTACAGACGGAAGTCTATGGCTCCTATATCTAAGGAACGTGGTCTTGATGACGTGCAGTAATTGTGGTCGGTTATACGTTAAGCAGGTGAACACTGCCTAGCGCAATGTCTTGGTAAAGCATCGCCGTTAATCAGATTAGTGTAAATTTAGATAAATCACATTCCGTGCAGTAAATGTATCATTTAGAGGGCCATCGGTTTTGTCAACAGTGGTCAGGATTTTGCATAACCCCTTTATCTCGCAGCCAGTTTCGCGGTCATGCCGAGCTCTGTCCACGGTTCTGAAACCCAAAGCAGGTCATCACTAAGAATAGTTTGGTCTTGTACGTCGTGGTAAACGTGCCAATTGATGTCGCCCTCAAGTGGAAAATCCCCCTTTTGATGAGGGCAGCGATCTCACTAATCCTGCCTATCAACATTTTGTTCACACCCCTGACGAGCATGATTGACGATAATCCGTCGCTTGTTTATTAGAGACTGAATAGATCACTACCTTGATATCATTTAGCCATTAATCTTCTCAAGGATTGTCAGAGGCAGCTGTGGTATCATGGAGACGAGAAAATACATGCTTTAGACGGGGTAATAATGAGTATATCTTTGTTTTCATTTGCGTCAGAGATCTCGTTTTTTGTTTACTTTGCTTTTTCGGTAAGGGGACTGGTGGCATACTGATAACAGACATGGAATTCTGCAGAAATCAGTACTCGGTGTCCTTTTAAATATCCAGCTGATGTCGTCATGGGGAAGGACAGCTGATCTCTCTTTTAACATTCAATTCTTAAGCACCAGTCTGCGCTTCTCAGGTGCAATTTTCATACACCGTATTTGATTTTGGATAGATAGAAACACCGAATAAATAATTCTTTTACAGTCCTAGAAAAGCAGTCATTCAAAAATACGTTAATAGATGATTAAATACCGGCTCTTTCAACGAAACATTGATAATATTACAAATAGCCTAATGGAAACATATCTGAAAACGGCTGCGCATGTTCCCTTGGATGACAAAAGTTGAATTTCTGGATAGGGTAACTCCCGCTCTGCTTTTAAGTACCGCAATCAACACAAAGTAAGTTATCTTGTCAAACGGAGGGATTGCCCTTTTTGCATTGGTTTTATTAGAGCGCTATATATGCAAAACGTGGCAAATTTATGGAGCTTTAAAAGTCCCCATTGTCCCGGACCGTGTCAGCGCAGGATTAAGAGCTAGACGCACCACAGACTCCCGAAGAGCAGAACCCACCCGCCGCTAGGATGTTACTGCGGCTCTGCTCCGTCCTGTCACTGTTAATGAGGCCGGCGTTCTGCCTCAGGGTGTCCTTACTGGCGCTCCCCCCGGAGCCAGACCGCGCGGAGAGTCCGGCCGTGGTCTCGCAGGCGTTGAAGAGGTTGCACGAAATGTTTAATATCGGAGACAAGCCGCAGAACTACCTGCCGCACAAAAAGCCGCCCCAGTTTATGGTGGATTTGTTCAACGCAGTGGCGGATCACAATGGCGTGACAAGGAACCCGAGCATTTTGGAGGGAAACGTGGTTCGAAGTTTCGAAGACAGAGGTGCGTTAGATAAGACTCGATCCAGGCTTCAGCGCTTTATACGTCTTTTGCAGATAACCGGTTACACGTATTTAAACGTCAATTTTTTTTATTCGCAGTTTACTTCGATCGGAAATTTCATTTCTTCAACTTGTCGTCATTCAGCAAGAGCGAAAGAATGATTAAAGCGGAATTCCGCGTGTTCAGGTGCAAGCGAAATTTTTTTACTGGAAAATCATATAGTGCACATTTTTATAAAGTAAGTGGACAACATCTGTTTGAGTCACTCTTCATATTCGAATAGTTATGATTTATTATTTCATTTGTTGTTTGTTTAATTGATTCATTAATTAGGTCGACGTTTATGAAGTCCCAGATAACAGGATGTCACCTTGGCAGGGAGACCTGATAAGTTCACGGTTCTTGCCACTATACAACCAAGGATGGGAAGTGTTCAACGTCACAAAAACTGTAAGACCACATTCTGTGCATTACTGCCGATTTTGGCTTAGTATGATTGTCAGTACTACATAATACAATTACCAGTCGGGCCGACGCAGTGGTTAGCACTGTTGCCTCTGGGACTAAGGTTCAGGTTTCCACCATGGCTCCACGTGTGTGGAGTTTGCATGTTGTCTCTGTCTTGTCGTGGGGTTTCCGCGAGGTTAATTAGTTACCAAATTGCCGCAAGTGTGAGTGAATTGGGGGGGGGTGTGCGCGCGCCCCCTGTCACCCTCGGTTGTTCCCTGCCTTGGACTCGTAGTTGGACCCCCCGCGACCATAAACAGGACGTGTGGTTACAAAATATGGATGAACGTAACTGGTAGCCACTAATTACATAAAATAATGCTGATCAGAATCAAATGATGTCATAGTGATTTCCTCATATGGCACGACCATCGACACATTTTATTGTGCTTCTACGTCAAAACATGTTCTGTATGCTGAGTCGCGAACCAGTTTAATTTCTTCGTTTTTTTGACCCACTACAGGTTTCAAAGTGGATTCACAACAATGACACAAATAAAGGATTTTTAGTAGTTACAACTTTACCGTCCGGAAAACTTATCGAATCCCTAGTGCGCAGTGGAAGCGACGGCAAAAAATCTTATTTGGTCATTTTCTCGGATGACGGCAGAAGAGGGTCAAACGTGAATCAGGCGCCCCCTCACGGTAAACCATTGGTAACAGCCAGAGACTGCGGTCATGACTGTCAAACATGTGCCAAGTTTTTTGTTCATAATGGAATGCCAAACCTTTTTCAAATGTTGATAAGCTTAACACAAAACAGAAATTAACGTGCAGGAGACTGATGACCCATTTAACGACTGATTGTAGAAAACTATTGCAATGTGTTCGGTGAACAGCGTGGGCCGTCATTCTGGAAACAGTAGCCTGAATTTTGGTCATTTTGGCAGCATTTCGAACTGTAGACTCGACCAGCTGAAACCTAGACAAGGGTCTGATTTTTTTTTTGCCTTTTTAGGGCCTGGAAAGTCACATGCAGCGGAGGAATTCGGCGACGAGCAGCCTTCAGGGAATAAGAGGCGGAAGACGCGGGCAGCGCCGCACTACACCAAATGGCAGTCGATGACGTGTCAAAGACAGCCTTTGTACGTGGACTTCGAGAAAATCGGCTGGTCGGGTTGGATCATTTCTCCTCGGGGTTACGACGCATACCACTGTAAAGGGTCGTGCCCGTTTCCGCTAGGCGAGAGTCTCAGAGCCACAAACCACGCCACTGTGCAGTCCATCGTGAACGCGCTGAAGCTGTCCCCAGACGTGCACACGCCGTGCTGCGTGCCCGACAAACTCCATTCGATCAGCCTGCTGTATTTCGACGACGAGGAGAATGTGGTTCTGAAACAGTACGATGACATGGTGGTGATCAGCTGTGGCTGCCACTAACCCGGAGGGCGAGTCTTGCAATGTGAACAGCTATCTAAAGAGCTATTTTAAACAATTTTTGAATAGAACCACATTCCATATGAATAGTCACACACTGTATATGGAAATTGCCCTATTTTTGTGGAATAAAATTTGCCGCTTCAGATATACTGTGGGTCAGTACGGCGGAATTTGGGGGTGGGGTTGGGGGTGATTAGCATATTATTGGTGCGTCCTCGTTTTTCAGTCCCTCTCCACCAAAAAAAGCAGAAATGGCACACTTGGGCGGGAGGGGGCTGGTCAGTCTAGGACCCCCAGAAAGGTTAGTTCGCCCCTCCTGTACCCGGTTTTCCTTTCGCTGGTGTAGGCCAAGTACCCACTTCGCGACCGTTAATTTGACATTCCGTGTCAAACACAAGACGAAATATTAAGTTGTGGTAGACCTATTCACAAATCAAAAATTAAAAAAAAATCTAAGTAAACCACAGAAACTGCTTGGGGGGTATTAAGTCAACCTTAGTGGTATAGCTGAAGCACACGAAACCCCTCCCTGGCGCTGCTTCTGACAGACGACGTCAATACCGACGTTACCAAGAGCGCACACTAGCTATTCTGCAATCACACACACTCAGCTGCGAAGAGTTTTATGTTAAGGGTAAAACTGACATATCCTCCTGAGACCCAAGGAAAATTTCAGGTTATTTGTGATTTTCTATGTCTTTGGAGGAAATAAAACATCTT
>JAODLD010000047.1:4416502-4432463 GCA_026781065.1 Mormyrops boulengeri | reverse complement strand
AGTGAAAAGATAGATGCAAAAACAAAATGTCCACTACAGAGGACACAAATGAATGGCCCGGGTCTCAGGAGGTTACAACAATATGCCCCCAAAACACCCTAACACCCTCCTGGTTTAAAGCTGGTCACTCATCCTGCGAGAACCACCTAGGTCGCTTTAAAGAGAGGTACAAATCAGACTTGAAAAGGAAAATGTGATGAGATCTTTCCCCATACAATTGGGGGAATTAAAGACAAACCTAATATATAATCAGGGATGGACATAACTGGTACGCAATTACGCATTCACCTTTAAAAACGATACGTGCGACAATCGGTTGTGGTAGAGGTGTAAATGCGTACTTATGTGCATTTGCGCTGATATGAAAACAAAATATAATGTATTTTAATCTTCATATGCTAACTCTACTTCATTTGCGGTATACTGGTTAAAATGCCAGGTATTTTCCTTGTCACAGGAGCGCAAATGCATATACAATAAGTACGCATTTGCGATTTTACGAACAATGAAACCACTGCCTTATAGCGAATTCCAGACCAGTTGCGAGCGACACCCACACATCCCGTCAAAAAAATAAAATAAAAATCAGTCAAATCTCTGTAGAAATCGCTGTACATATTGCTTAGCTAAATCACTCTCGCCTCTCGTGTATCCTACTTCGAGGCCACCTAAGTTCCCTTTTAACCTTCCAAACTGGGCGGTCCTGCGCTCCCCTAAACTACTCACACGTGCAGCCAGATGTAGGTGTTAAATTTGTTAATCCTACAAGATCAAAAGTCAAAAAATGGTAGGGATACAATACAAATGTTATGCATAATTATTGCCCTGTGGCGTATTCATTAATGGGCACACATAATTTTAAGCATTCATTCCCAAGTCCGGCTACAATAATGTGTAAATAGCAAGACAACCTATTAAACTCAAACCGTATGTTATCAGGTGGTACCTATTACGATGGGTTCATAAAACCAACATTTAAAAACGTGTAAATTTTCCAGACGTTGCTTACCTTATTTGGGCTTTGTCCGATTTTCTCAAATCGCCGAGACGATGTTAACACTTTCTGCTAATTTCCCGATGCTTGCGAAATTTAGTAAAAATGATACAAACAGATATTTCCGCTAGTGGGCGCCAATCCAATGACTACAGTATAATTCAGCCGCTGATGGAAAATGAAGACACAGAACATCGGTGATGTTGAGGATACGTCCAAGTTAATAAAGCAGCTCCTATATGAAGGGGTATTATGAATTATTTTATTGGAATGGTTTTTACATGACAGGCTCCAGTTAGAAGATGGATGGAAGGATGGATGACTGTTTTATTTTTCTAAATATTCTTATGCATAAAACATTGTTTTAATAAATATCCCTGCTTTATCTGTTAGTCAAAGACCTGCATTACACTTTATTTAAATAATTACATCTTCAACACTTCTACTTTACAGACACTATAATAGAAGTTTGCAATTCTCCACATTCTTAACATTCTTTAATAAAATGCTACATTGTCATTCTTTACATTTTAAAATACTCTCTTATGGCTATAAATACTAAAGAACAATACTGATATTTGATCACTTATATGGCTACATATATATAAACTGTGCTCACTTGTCTCAGTGTTTTACTAATCCCAAAAAAACAAGTTTTAAAAATACAGTGCAATTCAAACAAATAGCGGGTTTCAGCTAATTTTCTATTGCTAAGTCATCCACTTCACCCAGTGACATGATATCCATGTTCCTAGAACTGATGCTGTCCCTATCTTCACTATATAAGGATCCATCATGCAGGGTACCGTGCATCCCATCAGGCCCAGTATTTATATTGCTGTTCTGCTTGTCCCACATCTGCCTATAGAGGGTGTTATTCTCCAGATTCTTCTGACCGTTTGTGACTCTTACTGACATATTGCAGGCAAGCCCCTGTGATGGTAACAGACTGACAGGCATAGGCACAAATCCATGGTAGAGCATGTAGGGGGCTTCCACTGAGGTGGGGGGTGAGGTGGAGGTCACAGGCGATGAGGCCTCCTCAGATTGCTTTACTGGCAGCTGGAGATACATTCCAGTCTCTGGATCAAAGAAGGTCTTTGTCTTGACTTGCACAGGCATGTCGACCACAAAGTACTGCCCGGAATCTGGGTCTTGCAGGACCTTCCTCTGGGTCATCGAGCAGGGTGGCACTATGGCATCGACAGCAGGGGGTGGGGTGAGCTTAGGCACATTGCAGGATGAGGAAACTGGCTCAGAGTCTGGCACTGATTGCTGAGGTACTGGTGGCTCAGTGGGTGGCAACCATGTACTTGAGGCAGCTTGGCTGGGTTTGGGAGCAGTTTGATTTGCTTGGCTCTGCCCTTGTGATTTTCTATGGGAGTCCACCTTTCTGTTTCTCCTGCTGTTCAGCTTTTGAGCACGACGGAGGGCTTTTTCTGACTTAGGGGGCACAACCGGCAGGCGGCTCTGTGGCCGAGAATCGGCAGCGCTGCAGGCGGACTCCGACCTTTCGCTGCGTTCTTCTGAGCATGTGGTATCCTCTGTGGGCACGGTGCTGGCTGGCTTTTCCTCCATGCCTACCACAATCATGGCACGACTCTCCACCTGCTCTGAAGCACCGTCTTCCTCCTCTGGGATTGGAACATGTCTCTGATGGCTCCTCCTTAGCTCTCCAGATACCTCAGGGGATTTAGCAGTATGGGATGTTGCACTACGAGCGGACGCTCCATAGGGGCGCGAGGTTAGCCCAATGCAATGCGGAAATGACGCATCCTGTAAGCGGTCCTGTTCATCATCACCCCTCTCGGACCCACTCAGGCTTTCCTTAGGAGAGCCCAAGCAGAATTCCTCTGGACATGGAAGGTGAAAGGGCAGCTTCACGGTCCTGATGATTGGGGAATTCCGGAAAGTATTGTCTTTCACTTTAAACAAGGTGGGCTTCCCCACGGGCGACAAGGGTGCCTGAGACTGGGCTTTGGCACTTTCAATTAAGCAGCGTATCCAGCCACCTTCTTCCATCTCGCTGGGCGATAGTGTGCTTTCTCTCGTCCATGAGGCTCTCCCATCACTCTGTAGCAAGACTGCATGACTGTCTTTAGCCGTCCCCTCACTCTGGTGATCGGTTACACTAAAATATTGTGACTCCCTCATTTGCGAATCCTTCCCCGATGTATTCTTGTCCCCTTTAGTGTGCAAATCCTCTGAGTGCTGCCATGGTTCTGCTTTGAAATCCTTATTCTGTGAATCATCCATTGGCAATAAGTATGAGTCCCTTGGAGCTTTTTTGGCCTCACTAGCATGAGCCGACTGCCCTTCTGCCCAGCTGTCCTGCACTGGCGTAGGGAGCACCTCTCTTTCCCCATTCGACTTCCCATTTGCCTTTCCATAAGTTCTGCCTTTCCCCCTGCTTGCATGTTCCTTTGCTGTCCATTCTCCTGAAAAATCCTCATCTTTCTCACCTATAGATGCTACTTCCTGCCTTTTCCCATCTCCCCCAATTTTACCTGCATTTTCCCTCTGACTCACACTTCCTTCGTCTGTCCCGGTAAACCCTTTTTTTGATGACTGTATCCTAGTTGCCGACCCTGCCCCTTCGGTTTGGAGACCATCACCACGCTCTTTCATACTCATGTAAGAGAGTACCTTCTGTCTGACGCTGCCTTTCTCCATTGCACCCTGCCTTCCTTGCTTTTGCTCTCCATCTTGGCCCCTGCTGTCGATGGCAAAGCTATCCTTTCCAGTAGGACGTCTTCTTCTTTCAGTAACCACATCAGCCTTATCTTTCCCTCTGACCTTTTTGACACTCTTGGGAGGGAGAAGGGTTTGAGCTGTGCTGTTTTTATTGTAGACTATACTAGAATTTCTGGAAAAGGTCTGTTTCGGATGGCTGTTTTCTCTGTCTCTAACCTGTTCCCCCCAGTCATTCTGAGCATGTCTTGTGTTTGTCACGTTCTCCTCTCTCCTTACCTCATTTTCTTTATTTAGAATAAGTTCACCCTCCCCTGATGACAGTGCATGTGGTTTAACCCACACTGTGTCTTTGTTAACCTGAACATCTTGATTAAGCATGTCCCCATTGACAGCTATCATATGCTCTCTAACTTCTGTCTGGTCTATAACTAGAGTCACATCATTTTCAGGGCCTCTTTTCTCTTTGTTTACTTTGATGTTCCCCTTTTCCTGAGTTACTGACTCATGACTTTTTACACCAATGTCTACTCTCGGTATGAGCCCTTCTGTACCTCCCTCTTCTTCTCCATTGTCTACTTTCATTGCATACCTCTCATTCTTTATATATTGGTTCTGTTTTGCTGAAAAGACATGTTTTACTCTGACTTCCTTTCTAGAATCCCTCTCTTTCCTATCATGCATCCCTGGTTGAGCATTTTCTTTTTCCCCAGTGGTCACTGGGTTTACAGCCCTATCTTCTGCTGATGGCCCCTCTGGGTTCCCACTTCCTATCACGGCATCCAGCCTGCTACCTCTGACTCCACCTCCATCCAGGTACAAGTCCTGCCTCTCGCCGAGCCCTTTTTTGATTGTATGGTTGCTTGCCTGTTTTGCTTCTTTGCCAAAAGCTTCTGAGTCTCCAGAGAAATCTACTGCATTTGAGAGAGGTGGTTCCTTTTCTGGACTCTTCTCCTGTTTTTCAGTGGACCGGTGAGAGCCATTCGCCATCAATGGCCCATTTGCGATTTCTTTCCCTGTCAGGCCTGCTGGTCTGTATGGGTCTGGTGCCATACATTTCTGCGGAGTGTCTCTTGATGTTAAAGGAGAGCTGACAGCGTGAAGGTCCACAGGCTGGGCTTGGCCTGTGCTTTTGCGCGTGGCACCAGGAAAGCTTTTAAAGCTACAAGCTTCCTTTACAGCTGGGGGTGAGCTTAATGTCAAGTAGTCATCTGATATGCAGACTTCAGCAAGTTCTTTGCGATGGCCGGTCCGCACCTCACTCAGTTCCAGAGCGGGGCTGCTAACAGGCTTGCCGTCTCCCGCTTTGGGATGGGCCACAGTGCCAGCCCCTGTACCCGACAGCTCCAAAATAGCCATGATGCTCTTGGGGCCAGAGGAATCTGGACTTTTAAACTTCGGTGGGTTGTACGTGCTCTTCACACGTTTTCTGTTGTCCTTGATGTTGAAAAGCAAGCTGGAGGCCATGGCCTTATAGCCGTCACGCAGCCGGACCTCGCTTGGCCTGGCAGCAGTCTCCAGCAAGGGGGTGGGAGGAGGTTCTGCCAAGGGCAATGTGTCCTTCAAGGATATCAAAGCTTTCATCTCCTGTCTGTCACCTAAGGTGGGAGTCAGGAGTTTGGCGATGCTGAGTGGGGCTATACTGCCTGACATGAGCAACACTGCACTCTGTGTGCCCTCCCTTTGCTGTTCTTGAGGAGGGGGCATGGTGCAGGGCCGACTGGCAGCATGTGCTTTTTTAACCAGGCTCCTGTTCTTTCTCCAGGGGACACAAGTCGTCGCCATTTCCGAGTTGCTTATCTTGTCAATAGCTTTGCCATTTTGTACGACTTTAGGAGATGGGCGTCCTTTCCCAACAGCCAAATCTTTGTTTAGGTATTCAAGGGAAAGATTCTGCCTTTCAGTATCCTCAGCTCTTTGTTGGTCTTTAGAAGAATGATGTTGCTCGCCGACCTTCTGGGCTTTGGATGGCTTTTTGGTTGAAGACATTAAGGCAGCTATAGCGTTCTCCGTTGGTTTCCTGCGTTGAACACGCTCCTTGAGATGGGCATCTTCATGCACTGCCTTTAACTCCTTGTAGAGTGAGGAGTCATACCACTTTGGAAAATTACTTGTGGACAAGATGTCCGAGTTTTCATATGGGACCTGTTTGCATTCCCTCCAAATTTGGAATGGGCTGAATTCACTATGCAGAAAGAAATTTGTGGCAATGAGCTTCTTGTGCTTGCTGGACTTGCGGCCTTTGCCCTTTGAGGATTTTGTAGAGGCGGCAGCCACATCCATACTCGAGGTTTTATTACTGGAGGGTTTTTTTCCTGGTGCAATATGGCCCATCGTAAAGTTCTGTGGACAAACTGCTGAGGAGAATTCAGACAGTTCCCTCTGGATGCTCATGAGGGCCGACTTGTCCCATGACTGACAAGTTACTTCCACTTGTTTATAGTCTGTTGGCCTAACGGCATCTCCAGCCACATGACCGTCATTCCTGGCTGTAGTGAATGCCTTAATCTGAGATGACACCTTTGATTTGCTGTTGTTCTGCACCCACATGGTTTCGATAGCACCATTGTTCATCTGAGGGACACGTTCGTTCCGGGGCTTGGCCAGATCCCCTACTGGATGCTGGAATGTTGTCGCCGTCTTGGACATATCGCCCACCTCCCCTTTTGTGCCTAATTGGAGTATACCTTGCATGGTTTTCTGTTCTGTGCCATTGACATCCTCCATGAAGGCCCGCTGGCGTTCAGTGGGAGAGGATATGAGCACCGGCTCAATGTAGACAGCCTCGTCGCCAATGCAAAGGCTCTTAAAGGCACGGTCGGTGAGGCTGCTGACCTCACGGTCCGTCTCGTCCATAACGCTGCCAGCGCAAGACGCTTTACCAAAACCATCTGGGTGCTTGCAGGATCTGTGCATGCTGGGTTTGTGTCGAACTCGTTTCCTTTCCAGGCAGCTCATTTTCAACACTTACTGCCACCTGCTTCAGTCTGTCTCCAGGACGGTCTGCCTCACAACGGCTTGAATTTAACCAAATATTCTCTCAAAAGGTGATCTGATTTCATTTCTTTCCTGCAAGAAAAGGCAAAAAAAACAGGGTGATATGAATATACCAACGCTATAATGGAAACCCATAATCTTGTTAACAAAAAGCTACATTTGTTGCCGTCATGGCATAACCCGCATAAACTGAGCTTTTATGCTTTTTTACTGCCTTGTCTATCTCAGGATGTCTAGCAAAATGTGCCTGTATGTTCATCGTATTACTACAATACTTAACTTTTGCAGGACAAAGCCTGCACACAGCATGGCTCATGCTCAACTCCTCTTTACCGTTTAAATTCTGAAAGGCAATGTTCTTCCATCCATCCATCACTGTAACCACTTAATCCCAACTGGGGTTGTAGGGAGGACTGGAGTCTATCCCAGGAACAATGGGCACAGGCAGGAACCAACCCTGGGCAGTCACCAACACACCACAGGGCACACACACTCATGGGGCCAACTTAGGCTACATTCACACTGCAGGCCTTAATGCTCAATTCTGATTTTCTGCTCAGATCGGATTTTTTGTTTGCCTGTTCACATTATTCTTTTTAATGTGGGCAACATCAGATTTCAATGTGTACGGTTGACTATACTGAACTGGCCTGTGTGCGCACAAAACAACAAAGACACAATGACGTGCATGCGCATAAACAAAGACGTCACTTTATTGATGCAGGAAAACTGCCCGGTCACGATATGAGCCTTCCAGTTTTGCCTGAACAGATTTATCTCCCCAAATACTTATTAAATCCAGCACCTCACGATCCCTCCACTGGCCAGCTTCTGTGCTCTCCTCCATGTTTGGCACTCTGACGGAGTCAACAGCAATTCTATTTTATACATATTTAAAAATATTTATTTTGTTAAATGTATTGATAGTTATATATAAATGTAATTGTGTTCGATTTATTGAATACCATATCAAGACCATAAACAGTATCCCAGCATGCAATATCAGATTTTTACCAGACTTGTTAGTGTCTTTTGTTTGTAGTTTGTTTGCCTCTCGAACAAAGAATATCGCTATGGATCTACTAAAATATTTTATGAAGCTTTTAATGTGGTTTGACTAGTTTGTGTTTCTAGTTTGTTTGTCTCTCGGAAAAAATAATCTCCCTCCAAATCAGGTAAAATATAAAGCAACAACACAACAGCGTGTTCATGGAGGCGGCCATCTTTGTTCCGAGATGTGGAGCTTGAACGGGAGACTATTGGACGTGATGTTACTCGTCTCGGAATTTCCGAGCTCTGAGAGACAGTTGAATGCAGGAAAAGTCACATGAATTCCGATTTCGCTGTTCAGACTGAGGTCACATTGCAAAAAATCAGACCTGTATCCGATTTATGACACATATTGAAGTGGCCCAAATCGGAATTGAAAAAAATCGAATTCCATGTGACTTGTGCGGTTCACATTGTCATGAAAAGATCTGATCTGAGTCACATATGAGCAAAAAAATCGGATTTGGGCCACATTTGGCCTGCAGTGTGAACGCAGCCTTAGAGTCACCAATTAACCTATCATGCACACTTTTGGACTGTAAGAGGAAACTGGAGCCCCTGGCAGAAACCCACACGAACACGGGGAGAGCATGCGAGCTCCACACAGAAAGGTCCTAGGCCCAACCCAGGACCTTCTTGCTGTAAGGCAGCTGCACTGACCACCGTGCCACGGTGCCGCCCTTTCCTTTAAACTGTGGAGGAGCAACACGAATCTCTGCTATGTCAGCTGCCATTCCTGTTATTGCTAAACAAAGTCAGAAAATAATTGGCTGCTACAGGATGATGTCAATGTGGGAATAGTTTACAGAGCACCACCTATAGGATTATAGAGGAACTGCAACGTTTCTCCACCTCAAATCCATCCATCCATCCAAACACATATAAATTATCAATTAATTTTTTAAAAAAAATCGATTGCGGAGTTAGTGCGTGGTACATAAATTGCCACACAAAAGATTCACGATATATAACTGAATCGATTGTTTTCCTCAATCTCTACCGTCTCTCCTACTGACCATTCTGTGATTCACTTTATTACCTTAATCACTTTGGAGGCATATAAACAAGAATCTTTGCATATAGGGGCTAATTTTAGGCATGAATGATGCACCGCCTTCCGACACTAATCCCTGGGCATATTCGTGCGGCGGGTACCAGAGCCTGAGCGTTGGTGACCCTGTGATCCCGACATGATGGGCACCATTGCCCTTGGAAATTACCCTTGTTTTTGGCTGCCAGCCCTTAAACCTAAAATACTGATGGCGCAGGGCAGCAGCGGGCGTCCTGTGCACCTCAGCGCATGCCTGCCGCTGGCTCGTAATTTAAAACACATCGCAAGAGGCAGTCTAAGAGTTTCCACTTTTGAACTTGGCCACTGCTGACAGGTGCCACCCCCGGACGATCCTGGCGGCGGATATCAATCTTGCCAGAAGCGGGACGATTTTCCAGACCATAAATGTATTCCACAAATATTATTTGGAATCATTCGGTGACTTTTTATATCTGTAAGAACTGCAAGGTAAGAATGGGTCAGAAAATCAAACTATTTGTATCACAACTGAAGTTTTTTCACATCTACATATCCTATTATTAATTATAACAACAACCACAACAAAGCAACAGCAATAATAGTAACTCTTATTATTATTATTTATTATTATTATTATTTTTATTGAGGGCACTGGTGCCAAGTATTTACAAAATTATGCTTACAAATTTCAGCTGTGGCATCTAATTGTGAGGGTTCAAACTCTTCCTCCGCTTTCTATGTGCAGAGCTGAGTACTTATGTGTCTGCAACTGAGTAGCTGGAGTCCCCTACAATCCCAATAGGGTAGGCACTTAATAATAAACAGGTGGAGAAATGCAAGAGCCAGATGGATAATCAGTCATTGCCACTCAGAAAGTAGCAACCCGATGAAGTCAGGAGAACGTAAAAGCAGCGGTTCTATATTTGCCCGTTTGTTTATTTTGGCGGACAGCAGGCGGAAATCATCCAGCCGCTTACAATGCAAACGAAACATCACTAAAGCTTACAAGAGAAAAATGACTCGCGAAACATCACATTCTCATCTTTTGTGTAACCCAGGTTAACGCGCAAAACGTCGGGTTTCTGGAATGTCCCACAGCACATTGTTATGAAATGTCCATCTACCTACTAAGCAGTGAAACGAGAGGCTGAAGTAGAGGGAAGGCGTCATGACGAAGTACAGTAGCTTCACTATCAGTTCAAGTTACCTTCAAGAATGCCTGCAAAATATAGCACCATGAGTGGGTATTTTTACCGCAGCTACCCAACTTTCTCCTTAAGGGCAATGACAAACTTCCAAGGGTCCCATATTCTTCATCTGTGAGAACTTTACTAACAATCATACACTAAATGATTCAGTAGTTTTCTTACAGTTTTATGCCAATTTTTTTGTCAAATATAGTACTTGAAAATTTTAAATCTTGATGCATATAAAACATTTTGAAATTTTAGAGAACATTTGTAAAGAGTATGTATTTAGAACAATATCTCTATCTCTTCGAAATTAACTTTAAGAATGTTTTCCTACTACAAACATTCTTTAGCAAATGTTCTTTCAAAATTTGACATTTGCTGACACATCTGACGCAACTGTCAGATAAAATTATGCGCATGAATAAAAAAAATCTGCTCTCCATCCAAGAAAATCTGGCCGTCATTTTAAAAAGGTTCTAGCGATTACCATTTGATACCCATTGCATTTTGGGTGATTTCCCCGCGCCTGGTCGCATGCAAGGTCTATTTTTACCCCCCGGCTGAGCAGTACAGTACTCCCGTCTCATAAGTCGCTTCACAGCAGAAGGTTAATCTAATTCTCAGTCAAGTAATGAAAGAGTCAAGCATGAAAACAAATTGCACAATTATTGATATGAAGGCCTACCGTCCAAAAACAATGCAGATTGGAATGGAACATTAACAGACTAAGTAATAGGCCTACATTTAGTTTTACAATATCGGGAGAAAAAAAATCCACATAATAGGCCTACTTTCTTGTTCTTATTTCATCTTTATATTGCTCGCTAATTGTGCAGCATTCCTTTGCGAGACGGCTTAAATGCACTACAGATTCCCCAGCGTGTATCCCTTCGGCAGTACTAAAAAAGGAGCAGGAACCGATTAGTTCCTCTAAACTTTCACATGGCCTTGAATTAAACACTGAAAAGCTTCTTTACCTTTTACCGGTGTGGTCCATTCTGTGGCGCTGGTCACTCTCGACGGACTTTCAAGACCATTTGGATAAGGCAGTTGCTGAAAAGACGTGTAGTTAAACTGTGTGGTTTTAGAGAAACGAAAATACATCAAAATTTAGCAGAGAGTCTTGAAGAAGTGACACAAAAATGAACAGGCATGGCGACCACGAGAAACCGTTAGACGAGCTCCCTAAGAACCAGATTTGATACGGCGAAGTGCTTTTGTCGTGAAATAGCCTAATATTACCGGATCCTGTAATAAATAGGGGCAAATACACAACAGTCCTCACCTTTACGAGCAGCGGAGAGCACAACGTCTGTATAACGTCTCCCCAGAAGTACACGGGCGGCCAGGGCGAATTGCGGTTCGCGACTCGCTAGTGGCTAAACCTGCGCCCATGAGCTCACTTGTGTTCCGGCAAACAGGTGCCCAGCCTTAAAAATAACCAATTGCATCACCCGCCCCAGTGTCATCCACTCGTTATAGTAAAAGAGTTAGTCTGTGGTGACCAATGGCATGTAAATACCGCAGCTGATTATGAAGGAAGGCTCTTAGAATCACTCTCGGCGTTTTACATGCCAGAAGATACAAGACGGAAAGTGTGTAACCCGGTGGGGACATCGGAGAGAAGGTGAGTCTGCCTGGACCATTATAATGAAATATAAGTCAGTATTTTTCGTTACAGTGCCAATGCAAAAGTTTAGGGCCCATGCATCAATATTTGGAGTATTAGAGTTTGAAAACCTGAAAACTTACCGATAATCATAATCAGAGTTAATACATCGTTTATATATACGAAAATTGCAGCGAGATTTGCAGCAGTTCAACATTTTGTCATTCCCATAAACGCGGCCTTTATTTTTTTTACCACCAATGAAAACTCCAGAGATAAGTATGTTTTAATGATTCCAAATGGGAATTATTGAAATGTGTGTTTCCGACGCGTGAGATATTGCGGCTGTGACAGACAGACAGGTCATTACCGTATGAATTACAAGGGTCTACAAATAGAATTTATTAGCGGCGCACCTGTGCTGAGCTGGACGGAATAGGAGTTCGTTAATCTCTTGTCCCAAAAGAGGACTGTTTAATATGTATTTTTAAAGTTAATTTGTATTTTGATTTAAGATACCAAAATTAAATTAATTTCTGTTTTGTGACAATAGCTGGAACTAACTGCTAATACACCTTGTGCGCTAGTTTCTTGATATTGTCTCTTAAATTCAATGTCGAGACGCAGTTTTTGTCTACATTTCTCTCACTGGCCTGGTTCGTCACTATCGATAAGAGCTACAGTGTCTAGCAATAAAATAACCTTTATCACTGATATGTCATTCTTGTACCAGTGGTTGAGCTACGCGTCAAAATTTGAAGCAATCTGAAGTTCAGTAGCATAGTGTAGAGTTGTTCTTGCTTGTGTCTGAGATCACTTACCTCGGAGAGGATCACTCCAGTGACCCACCGGCAGAAATGGCTTTCCTGTTGGCGGCCACCTCATCGCCTTATTCTGGGAGAAGGCCGCGCTATAATAGGACATTGGCCTCGCCGGTAGTTTCTCAGGAGCCCTGACTTCCGTGGGCTGTCGTTGGTGATGGACACCCACACCTGCACTAGGAGATGGCAGGAGGGCTGGCCATCATTCACGGCCGCGGACCGACTCAGCGCTGCTTGTTGCCGCTGCTTAGTGAGGGGAGTCGAGTCTGTTCCTGACGGCTCTTGGCACAGCTGGGATTCGACTTAAACTGACCGTCCTTCATGACCCCCCCCTCCCTGTTGTTTCAGCCCTGGAAGCCAGCAGAGATGAATTACCCGGCCACATCGACCAGCTGCACCCAGACACTCAACACGGGTGACTTAAGGACAGAAGACTCAACAGGGTCAAAAGTCTGCCTTCCTTAGACAAATTGTCTGGGTTTCTCAGCATTTTTATAATTGTTCCATTATCCACCCACTAGAATCAAACAATAAAAACTCAGTTCCTGCATATTTTGTTTTAATACTTGGATTGTAAGGCTGACATTCAGACCACATCTTCAACTTTGTATAGGGCCTGAAAAATAATGCACATTTTCGGTTGGAGACCTGTTTATGCATGGCGAAAGATAATCTTACCACACGACCCAGTCGTTGATATCACACGACCCAGTTTGAGGTCCAGGCAACAGTGTCACGGGAGAGCTCAGACCTCGCCAGACCAGGGTTATTTTAGGATAGTGGGTGGGGGGGGGTGCTTCTTGCAATTCTGTGCATCATGAGTTTGCATCCTAATCTACCATTATCGCCTACTTCACTTGAGGACACCACATTTTTATAAACCCTAAGCATGGTTTTGCCACAAACAGTGTCAAGAACGTCACATAGTTCAAATGTAAAAGAATTTATGGATTCATTCACCTATGTCTTTTATATTGTCTCAGGTAAAGGTGATGCAATATTACAATATAGTAACACCTCAGTAAAATCTAATTTTCCGTCATGTTTCTGTCACACGGTTTTATTCCTGTTATACTGGGGTGCAGTAACTTCAGCGGACAGTGAGTGTCACCTTAAGAACACACACGCTAAAATCACAACCCAATGAATGTTTGATTACTACGCCAAACAATGCGGCCGGATATAGTTATTTTTCTGTTTTATTCATGGCTACATTAGACCACAAATTACTGCATTTTTTGTGTCGCATTTATCTGTAACCCGTCTGTTTTCCTCAATTTCTTCTGACCTTTTAAAGTGCTTAAAATGACAACGTGACCCAGATAGCACCATGTTATTGCTTCAACGCGTTGAATTATAGTTAAATGCGTTGAATTATGGTCAGTGTTAAATTATCAACGTTGAATATATCAACTGAATTGATTTTTGTTCAGATTTTCAATATTGAAAAACTGATGGTGGCAAAACCTTGATTCAATGTTGATATAAAGTGAAACATTGAAGATCAACGTTGTTTCAACATTTTTGTCTGATACGGAATCAATGTCATTTGTATGCTATGTGTGTGCTATCTGGGGTGAGGGACCGTGTCTTGTAAAAGGCTTATATGTCTTCATACGGCCGAGAACATAAATGTGTTTGATTAGGTCTACAGCCTACAGGTCTGCAATGGTAAGCAGTACTAAAAAATAAAGTCTTGAAATGTTATCATTTGTACGACTAAGTTTAATATGCGCCATATTGCGTACAAACGAATTTCTCAGTGTTTTCTTCTGACCTTACGAGAAGCCAGTGGTATTTTAGTCTTGCGAAATAATGACTTTACATTGACTACGCAGACCTATGCTCCACCCGAAAATGAAATTTGCAGGTCGAATCATTTGCGGAACTGACCGACGACAACAGAAGTTGTGCAAACCCTGATGTTACATAAGGACACGGTCTCTTCCAGCACATCACACCTCGTCACATTACCCCACATCACAGTGCTAAGCCCAGTTAATAAGCGGTCACGGTGACTAGGCATTAACCTCAGATCATTTAATACATCATTACCCAACGCTAAAAAACAAACAACTAATGCTGCCGTTTTTTACTAAACAGTGAATTTTCATCATATGTGTTTGAGTTTCGCTGTCTTTAGTCAAGTTGTGGAAACCGGGTCTTTTAGCCTTTGAAAAACGCAATAAACTTAGTTTCTTATGTTATGTACAACAAAGTTGCACCCGCAGGTATTGAAGGACAAGCGGACTGAACCCGGTTCCTTTCATGCATATCTTCTCATGCGTGTCGTGCTGTTGACAACAGTGTGTCAAATGGAAAATCATGTGCTAATGTTTACCCCCCACTACTTATCTCCGCCGCCACCCCCGCAAACCCCACTTTAGTGCTATTTTGGGCCGAGCGCGTCGGCAGCGGCGCGTCTTGCAGCTGCAGCCCAGGGCGTTCCGCCGCGCTCCCGGCTCTCCAAAACACGTCGATGGGCCGCCTGAAATAATCCCGCCGGCTATTAATTTACCACCGAGGCTTTACAAGGTCAAAACAATGCAGGCTTGAGTATCTGGAGAAGGCGACAGCTGTGAATCCGACAAACGCTTCTCAGATCACGCCCACGGCCAAACATCTGCCAAAGTCCCCTTTCACCAAGATCCAGTATGAACTCCAGCCAATATAAATATATTTCTGAGTAATCAAGCACGATCCGGCGATGTATAATAATGTATGGGTTTCGCTGGCAGCGATAAAATGAAACAGGTGAAACTCCAGTGTTTTCTTGCTGGCGCTTTGTGCGTGACTCCACTTTGCTAAATCGCAGCGTTAAGTGCTAATATTTATATCACGCTGCTTGCCAGCACGTGTGCGTGACTGCCGCGGCATCCTCACAAACCATCTAGGGTAAAGTAAGGACACCGTCCTCTGCTCCTCATGTACTCCTGAATAGGCTGCTCTTTCTGCGAGATTTAATGCTGAATGGGTTCTTACTGTGCTCTTTGAAATGAGCATGAGTCATATGGAGACTGTCCTGCAATTGTGTTAGGCATAATATCTACATTTACGTTAAAAAAGCAATTGCACATATAATATGCTAGTGTAACCGGTGAGTGACGGGGGCTACGTAACCCACAGGTCACGTGGGGGGCTGCGGTACACGGGCGGCTTGTTTACAGGGTTACTATTATGCACGTCTGGGTTTATACCGAAGCCCAGGTAGGATGCTGGTGTATATATTGTGCATATGATTATTTCTGAACTCATGTATATCGTGGTCATGGTATAAATTGTGTGCATATGTCTGCAGGAGATGCTATTGCTGTTTTGCCTGTTTCTGTTTTTATTTCCTTTTTGTTTGTGAGAAGATGATGTGGTTTGTTTTTCTGGGATGGTTGTGAATAAGTGAGTAGCCACTACTAAGGCTAACTGAGTACTGGCTGGTCTAATTGGCGTGAGTCCTGAGGGTAGTTATTTATCATTGATCCTCTTTCCATCCATAGAGCAGGGGAATGTAGTGCTGGAGTTTTGGGGGGGGGGGTTGGTCTGGCCTTCTCTGCACTGCATGGAGTTATTGAGGGTGAATTA
>JAODLD010000047.1:4378743-4403396 GCA_026781065.1 Mormyrops boulengeri | reverse complement strand
AAGCGGGGACTTTTTAAAAAACAAACTCTTCAAAACTTACGATATCTGTCATTCTCAGCCAGACTCCCGAAAGCCAGGCTGGAAAGAAAGACCAAAAAATGACTAGTGCACTGAGACCGAGACCTCTGAAAATTTAACTATCGATATCTGTCGGACTATGCAATTTAAGATGTTATTAGCAGTTGAAGTGACTTATGTCCTAGAAAGAAATACGGTTATTATTACTATAGTCAGTTCTTGTGGATTTTGGAAATATCTACACAACGTATAAATAAAATATGGATTTTGTTGTGTAATTATATATATTAAGTGTACTGTTCTCCTTCCTAGAGTGAAGCCATAAGGATACAACGTAACTTTGTATTTACATTATTAAATGTTTATTAATTATCGAAACATCATATTTGAAGTCCTAAAATCAGATTGGCAGCGGCTGTAGTTTTTATACAACTGCTTTAAAAACCTTAGGTTTTATAAAAAGTCAACGAAATGATAGTTCATACGCGTAATTCTACATACATATTGCTCTGCATTTTATTTTGCACTCAGTGATCCAGAAACTATGTCTACGCTGAAATACATTTTCAAATGGCAAACACGTTTAAAAGGGCTTGAAGAAAAATGCGCGATGCTAACGAGACGGATGAAAACACTCAAGCAGCATTTTTTTTGGTAATTTTGGTAATATTGGATAACGAAACACCTTCCTTCTCCGTGCTAAACTGTCATCTCTAATCGTACCCAACGGAAATGGTGTTTCCCTGATACAATTTTCGTTAGACAAACGACCTGAAGGTCCACCTTAAGCTATCAGTAGTGCAGTGTGACATGCTGTTTGTCTATCTTAACGATTGAAAACAGCGAGGTGAGTTGTCTCTTTGGTGGAGGAGATGGTAAGTCACATTTAACCTTTGACTTTTTTGAAGTTGGTACGACGGCAGCCCCTATATACACTGACAGTTGAAATACACTGTGAATCTGCAGAATCGTTGCTAATTTTGACTCAACACTCTCCCTGCCTTTGTCTAGTTCGTTGTGCAGGACTGGATAAATCCCGACGAACACTGTGCTCTTCACACCCGGAGGTGTGTGAGGCTCTCAATGTCACCGTCACCCCAGGGCCAGTGGCCAGGGTCCTGGAGGGCGACAATGTCACCCTGTCCTGCCAGGTGGCTCAGCGGAGGAGACCTGACAGCGTCCTGGTGGTGCGCTGGCTGTTCGCCGCACTTCCAGCCGATGAGGAGCAGCTCATCGTCAAGCTGAACATGCGGAGGGCCAAGTATTACGGCAACTACACCAAGCGCTTTGCCCGGCCCAAGCTGCGCCTCTTGGAGGAGAGGCGGGAACAAGCCTATGGCCTACTCATCCTCAACGTCTCCAAGGAGGACCGGGGCCACTATGTCTGCAGGGTCCAGGAGATCCGGCTGCACCAGAACCGCTGGAGGGCAGCGTCCAATGGCACGGCTACTGCAGAACTGAAAGGTAACTGTGGTGACGGACAACAGATGCACCTCATTGATTCATGTTCGACCTGGGAGAAGGCAGAGGACCCAGCAAATGGCTGTTGATGTTAGCTTGGATGCATAACTGGTGGAGAAGCCAACCTCAAGTTCTCAACAATTACAAAGTACACTTCTGCAATGGCCTACCAGACCGTGTTCCTGGTGGCCCTTAACGTGTGTTTATAAGGCTGAACCCTGCCCAGATGATTTTGAGCACCTCCTGCATGTCAAAGGCTGATTCAGTGCATCAGGATGTGAGGATAGCCTCGGTGTGCAGAGGAATTTCTGCAAGGGGGAACCACAAATCGCTGAAGGAGGTTCGGTACAGCGTCGGAATGACCCGGGGTCACGTGTGCCATCAGCGGCACAGATTGTTATGAAATCCAAGCACGCTGTTTCCTGGACGGTAATTTTTTTCTCTCCCCATGGTGTCGATCTCGTGTTTGAGTTACACAGGCGTCCCGTTTCCTGCCAAGGCAAACGGGCAGGAATGCAGACACGGGGAGCTCCGGGAGGCCAAGACGCGGCGTCACGCATGTGTTGGTTTTGGCGTCACCCTCTGCTTGGACAGCGTTGGCTGTTTGGACTGACCCACTGCCTTGGACTTTGGGCTTCGAAGTCAGGCCAGGCGTGGTGAGGTGCATGTGCTGCGGGGCCTCGAGACAATAGCGTTTGATATACAAGTCCTCAAATACGTGGGGCTCATCCATCTAGCAACAGCGCCTGGAGGAACCATCAGACACATTTGTTGGATGTGTGATAGTGTGATAGCTAATCCTTACCAGACTGGAGCATGAATTCGGCAGGTGTTCAAACATTTATTGTTGCAGTAATACCCCTCAAACACTTTTATGCTAAGAAGGACATGAAATTCAAGAATTAAGTGGAATCACTGTGGATCTTATCTAACCTGTTACTCAACGCAGATTAAGGTGAACCCGTGAGTTTATTCCAGATGCAGGTGACTCTCTGGACAGAATGGCAAGCAATCAGAAGGGACACAATCACAAACACATCTATGGAAGTTGTGCCCCCCCGCCCCCCCAGGTGGCATAAACCTATAACCAAGCTAACAGCAACAGCCATTTACTCTTTGTTGTACCCTCACGTCTAAAAAGAGAAATTTTCGAGGAAAAGCACGTCCGCTGTGCACGAAAGTATGAGCGATATTTATGTGGATGGAAAGAAAGAAGGATCAAGATGGAAAGAAAGAGACGGCAGAAAAAGTGCTAAAATTATCTCGCCGGTTTTACTGCAGTGTTATTCATTTTTTCCAGCCTACGCACTCAGTCAAATATATATCAAACCTTGAGTAAGCAGTGACTAAAATAATATTTGCTTAAATTTGTCTATCAGAGTCAATGAGCCGGTGCTGTGTGGGTGGAATTAGTGCTAAAAAAAAAGAGAAATAATAATAATGAAACAACAATAGGTTCCTTAAATGTGTTATTCTGGGTGAATGCAAAACCGCAAAGCCGGAAGAGCGATCCGTGCCCTACATTAGCGTACAGAAATATCCATGGAGTATCCCCCGACCTACAGGGATCACAGGATGGGGGCGGGGGGCTCTGAGGGGTGCCTCCCTGCAGAGCTCACGGCCTTCGGCGGTTTCTGCTATTTCGGGGCGGGCCTGTGGGTGTGAGCAGGGAAGAGGCCTGTTTTTAAGCCTGACCTCAGGTCTCTCATCCTAGACACACCACCCTACAATAAAGTGCCTTTCTAAATCCTTCAGAGTGGCCTTACGGCCCTCTCAGCTACAGCTGCAGCTCAGGGATAACCCTCCCGGTGTCTCGGGGGGGGGGGGGGGGGGGGGGGGGGGNNNCCCACCACCCAGAATCGGGAGGCCATATGTCAGCTGTTTGAAGGTGGGTCCTGATTCGATACTGACGGTAAAACCGGTAATAACTGTGGGCCAGTGGGAATGGGAAGATGTACTGTTGTTGTCAGGTGATGCCAGCCAGGGGCACAATCAAGGAATCCTGGACCCCCCCCCGCTAGAGTTGGCATTTTCAATCTGAAGAAATACAGGTTCCCTATGATAGACGGAATTTGTCAAGCCTGGCGACGGGTGGTTTCCCCCACCGTAAATTTGGCGCACACCTCAGCGTATAAATTTTTTTTTTACATATTTAGGGGCCCCTATAAAGTGCTGGGGCCCCTGAACCTGCTAGGGTATCCATGCACCTCCGATGCCTCTGACGCCAGCTAGTGGCTAGATGGAGAAGGACATGGGTTTTTTATTTATAGGGTTTATCAAAAGCATAATAATGCATTGTGCTAAGACTGTACAGCAGATAGGTAGCCTAGAACAGTTTCAGTATGTAAAGATAAGTGGATTTAAGGACAGCTGCATACAGTTTGTCAGGAACAGCTTTCGATTAGCTGATTTGCTCACAAAGTCACATGACTTCGATAGCTCCACCCCCCCGCTTGTGGATGAGCGGCCTGCCCAACCCCAGCAGTCATGGCTCTTTCAACGGGGATGGGGGTGGAGGGGTGTGATTGGGCGGATCCTGAGCGTGACACATGGTGGAGCGTGAGCAGGCCTGCATCGCCGGCTGGCTTGGGAGGGGGTGATCAAGAGGCAATGCTAGCATTAGCGTTGGCACGTAGCGCAAGATGAAACACCCACCCGGCGTCACTTGGTACTTAGTGGTTATCCTCAATTTTTGCACATTTATTTGTTTTTATGTTATATATATATATATATATATAAAAAAAATATCTCCCTGCTGGGCTCTTTTTTTAGCTTTTAATTTACCAGATTTTTAACCCATTTCTTTACCCAGCCACTAAGCACAATATTTACCGATTTCAGCTGTAAGGACCTTATTGTGAAGAGCAGATGCTGCCCTACAGCCCTCCAACATTTCAGCCCAATAGCTGCTGCTGAAGTGCCGGCCACGAGCCCGACACAGGGCCACCCTCCCCTCCCCTCCCCTGCACGTCCTTCGAGGCTGAAGGCACATGCCTTTGTCCTGACTAACCTCAGCGCTAACAGGCTGATGAGACACCCATGGTTGACGGGCACAGGCAGCTCAGGGCCCCGGAAAATAACTCTAATCTCTTTTCTAGAGATTTACAATTTGTCTTGGAGGGGTGGTGGCAAATAAAGTGTAATCAGGGCAACACCTTGTGAAAAAGGCACAAATGTTTGGGAGAGCAATTCATGTGTGGGACATGACATTTGTGAACCGCTGTGCTGGGGGGGGGGGGGGGCTCGTAATGGTAATTGGGTTTATGACCAGGCGGTGTATGCACACCCTGCCTTACAGACGTGTACCTGTGTGTGGTGCTCATCTGCTCCGTTGGACTCGTCTGCATGTGCCTGTTTACTGTGGTCATCACCTGCCAGTACCTGCAAAGAAGGCGCAGCTCCAGAGGTGAACTCATTAATAATTTATAATGTCACACATGATTTTCCAAATCATAGGTCATTCACCCACTCAAATTATGGGTCATTCAGTTCCCTATATAGGGAAACCTATGCAGTTCACTATATAGACTTATTCAGTAAATCAAGATAATTTTTCTTTTTAAAATATATAAAAAATATACTTACCTTTGTGTAAAATGCTGCCCTCTTGTGCAATCTAGTTTGTATTACAAGTGGTCAGTTGACGAAACGCATGACATTCACATTGCATTATGGTATACAGGAAGCATACTAATGTGCATCATCTGTACTCTAGAATTTGCACTGCATTTTAGTTATTGTATAGTGCATTATATAGCAAGTCAGATTTGCCACTGAGAATAGTGAACACAATAAAATGATGGATGCACTGTATAGTGCACTGTAGGAAAAATAGTGATGTTGAATACAGCCTGTATGTTCAGGTAAGTTTACAGTAAGGTGAAGTATACTTGTGAACATTCTAAGAAGTGGAAATGTGAGTGCTTCTCTTGTTCCCTTACAGCAAGTTATTATCTGGTGAAGTGTCCTCAGAACAGGTATGGCTCTTCCGACAGTGCTTGGCACTGCTTTTGTTATTATTCTTCACAGAGAGGAATGGAATCTCACAGTAGTTTAATCACAGTGATGATCATTTGGTTCAGTTCCATATATTCTATGTAATGCCCTTCCAAATACAGCTGACCCGAAATGTTTTGATGAGAGTTTTGATAATTAATCAGAAGGTGTGGATGGCTGACTTGACACTTATTTTCTGTTTCTCTTCGTGAAATTTGCAAAATTTATAAAATTCTCCGGCACCTCTTGCCCCTGCATCATACCCACTTCCAGCTCCGGGGAGACAGTCACCAGTGTCATCAGCCTGTCCCCTCCCATGCCCAAGAAGGAGAAGAAGCACTTGGACAAGAAGGGTGTAGAAGCCGCAGAGATTCCACCAGCCATACCAGCCAAAGGTGCAGAGGGAGGGGGCTTCTCATGGGGACTCAGAAATGTATCTGGGAGAGGGCCTGCCAATCTGGGAGAGGGCCTGCCATTATCATACAGGAAGTTTTCTCAGGTCTCAAGATCACGTAACGGGACATTCCACTGCCTGTTCCACTGTCCCTAATTTTCCAGCTTCTCCTTACAGACAAAACGCGGGGGTCCAAACTTTTGAAGCCCCAGCCAAGAAAAGTGGCTCTGGTAAGTTCCACAGTACCATGTGACTGATCTGAGCGCCGCTGACCAATCAGCAGTAGGAATGTGATGTCATCTATTTTGATTCATGCTAATGGCGAGGCATGCAGATGCTACAAAGCAATCTGTAGTACCTCTTACTGTATTTTACATTAGGGGAAAGGCACAGCTAACAGTGGGATTGCGGAATATTGTATTGGACAAAAGTATTTTAAGTCTAAGGCAGAGGTCATACAAAATAAACACAACACTTTGTTCCCTTATCCAAAATAATTCATAACATTTAAATGGAAATAGTTATATATCCAAATTCTTGACTGAAAGAGTTCAGGTAATGGACACACCAACATGCCACTTTCACTGATTTTTTGGGTCAAGACTTGAGTACCTTAACTACAGCACCATCTGCTGGCTTGTTTTTGTTACGTCACCCAGCCCAAGATTGTGGAGGAGAGCCTGATGTATGCTGAGCTGGAGTTGGTGAAGCCGCAGCCTGAGAGCCAATCGGCCTGCTCAGGCACCGTGTACGCTCAGATAGTGTTTGATGAGAGACCAATGTAGAACAGCGCTCCTTCTGTTTGTAAATCACTATTTATAAATGTATATTTGTCTCATACTATGTGTTATTTTCATGCTTCCAGCTGACTTTTTGGACGAATGTGAATGTGAATTCAGTGACTACATCCTTATGACATTTTGTACACAGACATTTTTTTACACTGTACTTAAATGTATTTTCTTTTTCATTTGTAATCAAGCCAGAATTTGGTTTGCATTTAAATGTTTGCATGTATGCATTGCAGGTTACTGCAGCTGATCTATTTTACTGTTTTAATTAATGATTGAATAGCGTTTTGATTAATTGATGAATTTGTCAGCTTCCTTGCATGCACCTAGCTCTGTGGTGTAATGACTATTGGCGTATTAATGCAAATAACGAGATATGTCAGAAAGCCATTGTGAGGTAATGAATCATGAAAATGAATGAAAGATCACACCTTGAGGTGAGAAGCTTTAATAAGCTGCATGAGAACAGATCCCACAGACCAAACACATACAGTGAGATGAATCAGGGTCCCTCTAAATTGTCCAGAGTGTGTGATTATGTGGGTGTGTGTCTGTACTGTGATGGACTGGCATCCCTTCCGGGGTGTCCAATGCCTTGTGCCCTGTAATGGCTGAGATCGACTCCAGTCTCACTGTTAGGTGACATGGATGGATGCATGAAGAGCGGGTTGATACTGGTGCATTAATCCTAACTAAATCCAATGAGGATAATGAAACGAGCTCTGCTTTGATTTTGGTCACATTCTGCCAAAGTCTGAGACAAAAACAAATAAATGGGAGAAAAAAAGGCATTAAACAGAAAGTGTTACACAAGTACCAAGACTCTATCACTGGATAGGATCCTGTATCCTCTGAGTATGAACTAGCCACAGACATATGATTAGATGTCTTTATGCCTGTAAATAATATTACGTGATGCCAGCATTTTCCATTTTTCACATGGAATCCTAGAGGAGACCAACAGCGCCACAGTTTTTGTGGTAAATATAAATCTTTTGTAAACTGAGAACTCTGTCAAGACAAGCAAGGATCGCGCTTCTACGAACAATAATATCATAAGAAACATCAACGTAAACACGTTTAAAACGTTCAAAATGAGCTCGGGAGAAAACAAAACACCAATAAAAGTTTTCTGGAGTAATCCATGCCATTTTTCAATGAACGATCATACTTAACTGCCAAAACGCTCTTAAATGTACGGGGGCACAGAAAGGGGCTTTTCGGTGACGCTGAGTCTGGGGCACATACCAGAGACAGGGAGCGTATCATTGTCAGACCCAGAGCAGCACCGCTAGCACGGAACACCGCGGTGCGTCCGCACATGACGGGCCTCCGAAGGTGCGCGCAGATACCGCTGCGACAGCTAAACCTCCGCTGCGTCTGTGACGAACTCTAGAAGAAACGGCGTTCTGCAGTAAACAGGAAATTCTGCCTATTCTGATGTTCTGCGGTCTGTACTTTAAGTGGCTGAAATGCTTTATCCGGGCAACACGTGCTGCATGCTGGGATCTGAGGGGACGGTTTCCATGGAATTCTGTCACATGATGCAGCTTAAGAAAGAGCGGCTTAGCCACGAATCTGTTAAAACCGAAAAGAATACATCTTTTAAATCTAAAAATCAAACCTCCAAGACTTCCTGAAAACAAACCATACATTAACAAATAAGTATTTGTTAATAATAAGGCCATAATTCAAATTTCTGGGAGCTGGGAATTTGATCCCAGTCTTTGAAATATACCTCCTTCAACCACATACTCGCATTTTTTTATCCTGGCAAAGCATTTTCAGGCCATTATGAACATAAAAAACGCTGTAAATGCTGAAATCTGTCTCTTTCTTATCAGCTCTTAATGATGTTCTGTGTCTCGTTTTGGAACACGTTACTTACCGATGTTTTTTTCTAATGCTGTGACCAGAATGGTGGCCTTGATGTTTCTCTGCATATGTGATCATGACACTGACTTTAGGCTATTAACCAGTCTTAATCATTTACAAAACAAAAAGAAACAATAAGTAATTAATTGAGATTAATCAGGATTTCAGCTGCTGATTTGTTCTTTATAAGAATAATGGGTCAAAAGAGCAACAATTTGATGACACCCTTCTTTTTTAAACACAATTTGAATTTTCTGGTTCGTTCAACTCACAGCCCAGCCGAGTATATTCAGTCAGGAAGAAGTGGCAGCAATAGACGGACCATGACACCCTTTAATGATTAAAAGAAAAACATGTTTCTGAGTGATATCCATTTACAGATATATTGCAACATCTCTGGCTTTTAAAAAGAAGGAACTTTGAAGATGGAAATAATTCCAGCAGAGACCACAATTCTGTTGATGTATGTGGCTGCTAACACTGTAAACAATGCAAATCAACACTGGGGGCACACAGTGGCGTGGGCAGGCCTGTGGCCAGAAGAGGCAGAAATAAAAAATTTTTGGGGGGGGTGCAGCAACCCCCCCGTAGATTTTGAGGGTGGGTTTGTTTTACCTGCTACATGCTTGGGCATAGGAGACATTTTGATATTGGGGGTGGGACACAACTTAATTATTTCAATACAAAGGTCTATTTATTGGGGTGATGAATAAAGCTAAATTAAGTATTGGGTGGGACACATTAAAATGTTATGATGACCCCATTTCCATGCCCCCGGGAACACATCTTCATTCACAGAAATGCCTTTGTCATTTTTTGAAAGCATTTTTTAATGTTTCCATTCCCACGTATCATCTTTGCTATTGATTCAACGCAACGCAGAAGAACACCCCATTCCCGATTGCCAGACCAAGTTCCTAACATAGGTTTTCACTAATTAGCCCTCACTCGCTATTGTACTCCAAAATGATTATTGTGGTAATTGCCCTCCAGCGAAACCAGTTAAAAACAACAGAAAGGAAGTGGCATGTGAGGCTCGTTAGACGGCAGAGTGCTTGGTGCGTTTACAGCTGGAGGGAGAGGCCTTGCTGAGGGGGGCTTTGATGTGGCCAGGAAGCAGACAGGTCGCCTGAGACCATCACAACAGACGGAGCCGCCCCCTCAGTGGGAGGAGTGAGGTTGCCTTGGTGGGTTCATGGGGGAGGCTTGTACACTCAGACAAAATTATTAGTGTCATATCTCCAACAGATGGTCTGGATGCCTCAGAATGTTGAAATACGGCACACAGAAAACATGACCCTTCTTTTTAAGGGAGGTACAGTAACGCTTCAGTTCAGCCTCTGAACTTCAGCAGCAGTATCAGACCTACACTTGGTCTTATTCAAGCATGGAGGTACCGATTGACTATTCCTAAAATCAACCGTACCCTGATTACTGGATTAAATTAATCTAAAGAGGCATTCTGAGTGACATTGCAGTCCTTACTCGTACTGCATTGCATTTCTGAGAAATATGCCGTTTCAATGACGTAAAACAGCGCCCCCCACAAGCTCCATAATGGCATCGATATATAAATGGTAAAGATGAAAACTTTAAAACTTCTGCCCGTCTTCTGTGCTGAGAATGAAAGTGTAATCAGTTAAGTAAGGGTTAATCGTAGTCCTCGTTTTTTTCCTCCTAATGGTTTTGCTTGGGGACATGAAAATGGAACGAAAACAAACCGACCCTCGGTTTATTTTTGCTGACAGGATAAAATGGGGTGAATGTTAAGTGAAAAGCGGCTGCATTGCCTTGGAAAGCACGCCGCAAGCTGACGGGGACCGGAGTCCGGGCACAACCACGGGAGCCCCCGGGGCACTCCAGGACGAGTCGTCACAGCCAGAAGTCCCTGGCTCTGTATTAACTCCCAGAACAGCCTGACACAAAAACACGTCCCACTTTAGAAGATCTTTTACAATAAAAATTGCTCTATCTTATAAATTCTCCATTCTGGCTCTCTAAATCAACCATATCTAGCCATTCTTTAAATATAGACATCGACACTGCATAGCAGAATAAATTTGTCTACCCAAGACAGAGTAAGATACGCTGGGTAATTAAAAACTGCTGCAATTAAGTATTTAACGGATGCGCAAACGAGCCTCTGTGAACTCAATGAACAATTCATCGCTGTCCGTTAATGATGCGGTACATCCGAAGATAGTCTATTCATGGTATTTGGTTGCTTGCTATATGGTAATTTGTCAACACCGACTGTCGGCAGAAGTTAGTCCAAACTTGATCTGCTCTAGCAGAAGAAGAATGAGGTGCATTAATTGAGAAATTACCTAATATGTGTATATAAGTCCTATTTCAGAGCCGTAAGTCCTCATGTAGTCTGCTATATATAGTGTCACTAAGGTCGGTAATGATTTGTAAACGAACTGGCTAATGCCCCTCATTTGTGCCTCGTTAATTCCATTGCACTTTACTTTGATATACAATTCCGTTTAACATGATCTTGATTTGTCCGCCTGGCTGCACAAACTAAATGGAAATTGAAGCAGAGAGTGAAGGCTGCTGGATAAGTACGCTACAGTGGTTGCCAGACAGTGCAGAAGACACAATGGTAAGGAGGGCCCAGAGCCTATCCCGGAGGCTATGGACACAAGGCAGGGAACAACAGAGGATGGAGCGCCACCCCATCACAGGGCACACTCACACACCATTCACTCACACCTTGGTAACTCCAATTCACCTCAGTATGCTTTTGGACTGGGGGTGGGAACCGAGAAACCAAGAGGAAACTCCATGACGATATGGGGAGAACATGAAAACTCCACACACAGAGCCAAGGCAGAGACTCAAACCCTGGTACACAAGGTGTGGGGTAGTAATGGACAAAATGGCGCTTCATGAACCATTTGTTGTATTTTTTGACCCCAGTGGATGGTGCTCTAATCAAAAAGGGTACAAAGCATGCCCCAAAACAAACCAAGTGCACCATCTAGTGGGGTCAAAGATATAGCAAATGGTTCACGAAGCATCATTTTGTCCATCACTCGTGTGAGGCAACAGTGCTAACCACTGCACCACAGTGCCTCCCCTGAACACATTCATAACACATTATAATGCATCATAAGGCATTATAACCATAGCTATAAATATATATTTTAAAAGCATTAGATACCTTCATAATGCCGTACAAAACATCTTTAACTCTTATACTGACCATTATAATCCATTATGAAGGTCTTTACAGTGCACCATAGATGAGAACTACATTGAAGCTTATGAAGTATTATATTCAAAAGTATAATGCCTTATGACTGTCAGTAGAAGATGCTGTAATGTTTTATGAAGGTATCTATAACGCATCATAGATGACAGCTGTAAGTGCTACCAATGTGATTTATATGCAGTGATTTTGGAAGTTATGACAAGATGCCCTTACATTTAAAGACACACATATATTTAGTGTCAATTATGAAACTAAAAATTTTAATTTTGAGTTTTAGGACAATTGCAATTGCGTCATACTTAGTTGCTTACAAACAATAATTAACGGTTTGGCGCATTTCAACATCGGGAAAATTAAGGTGAAGCGCACGATGTCATAATGATAAAAGGACTGATGAAGACATGAATTTTTAATCCGGGGTAAAATAAATAAATATACCTTGTGTTACCTTATATTTAACCGAATGTTTTAGGCCTATTTCGTGCCATATGGTACCATCTGCTGGTTGTAAACGGTATTACGTAGTTGTCTCTTGTTTATATAAATATACTATATTTATAGTGTATTTTAGATTTTTTACAGTGTTTAGGTTAATGTATAAAAATAAGAAAAATACGAAAATATTAAGGATTTTTTAAGCTGCAGTGTTTCATTGGTGTGATTAAACGGTTGTACTTCATTATGCTGTCTTGGTCTTTACAGAACATATTTATTAAACCATCCCTCATAATCCGGTCTAAAAGATTTCATAGGGTCTAACAAGATATGACATTAAAGCTTAATTTCATACATGATTTCAAAAAGCACGTTCTGAGGAAGCAGAGAACACAGCTTCCCTGCACGCGAAGCGTTGCAGACATGACTGAACATAATAGATGTTCCACAGGGTAGATTAATTTATTTTAATATAGTTAATTCCTGGGAGGCAAATGAGCAATCTGTCGCGAAATAAACCAAAAGCAATTACAGTAGCGCTTTCTCAGATTTGGCAGATGTCTCAGTAGCCCCCGGCACCACTTTTCTGTTACTTGGTAACAAACTTAAACAAGACACGGTTTCATTTACAATGTCTACAGCGCTTCATTAAGACGCTTTCCGTTCCGGGCCCGACGATGAGATTCATTTACAGGCGTCTCAAGATCATGTATTTATAATTCACAGCAACACTGACGGTCGCATCCAGTCCGTACGCACAGTATCCGTGTTTGAACTTTGCCGAGTTCCGCAGACTGAAGTCGCCGGTCCAACATTGTAACGGGTAAGAACGAAATTACTCATTCATATTCGAGAGCCACTTGAAACTGAAATATTGATTATGTGTTAATAGAGATAAAAGAAACAGATACTTTATTTTTTTGTTGTTGTTTATATTTAGACCAGGAGAAAAAAAATTGGATGCTCTTCAATGTCATTTTCAAGTCTAATGTCGGATGTAATGTCATTTTTAAGTTAATGTAATGACATAAATCATAACAAGCTGAAATTTTTTATGAACTAAAAGGCAACATTTCAAAACCTCTTCACGGGTAAGCAGTTCACTCAAGCCTCTCCCGTCAATGCACTTCACTGTTACACACACAGGACTTTCAGACATCACGTGGCTGACCTTAACTTTGGACCACAAAGATCACGACAGGGATGTTACCTAAATGGTGTGAAGGCCTCGCACTGAGAAGCATCTTCTCATCTATTAACCCCGCCACCAGCACGTATTTTAATCTTATTCTCAGAGAGATCTGTCGTATATTTACTTAAGGGAAAGAGGTACGTTTGAGCTGAAATATCAGAAATTCCGTGCCCTGATGTCAGTATCCCTATACACCTACATGGCTACAGCTTCCTTTATTGGTTTGATGCTCAGATTCAGTCGGGCAATAGGCCAGGAAAAAGTGTAATTAAAAAGGAATCGGCACCAGCTCACTATGCAATTCACATACTGTGTCTACAAGGTATTATTAATGCATGTCAAAAACAGAAAAATACATTTTTAAACTTATTGAACGCACATACAACAGATTCTGATGCATCAGACAGGTGATCATTTTGGCGGGAAAATCGCTGACTTTCCTCCAGATAGGGCGATGAACACAGGCAGGAAGAGGGGTGAGTCTCAGGGGAGGAAGATTACACTGAAGATGGCCAGGAACGCGCTGCGGGTGACCGTGGACGGCCGACGCCGCCTGGACCTGAGCAACATGCAGATGGCCGAGTTTCCCCGGTGCCTGCTGAGGCTGGCGGACGTGGAGGAGCTGGACCTGAGCAGGAACCGGCTGCAGAAGCTGCCCGAGTACATCGAGCGGTTCCACAACCTGCGCTGGCTGGACCTGCACAGTAACCGGCTGGCGGAGATCCCAGCGAGCATCGGCCAGCTGCAGGGCCTCCTCTACCTCAATCTGTGCAATAATCAGCTGTGCAGCGGCGGGCTGCCTGAGGAGCTGGGCCAGCTGGACCGCCTGCGCAGCCTCAACCTGGGCATGAACCGGCTGGAAAGTCTGCCGTACTCCATGGCGACTCTCAGGGAACTGCGCGAGCTGGGTCTCTTCGACAACCAGCTGACGCAGGTGCCCGACTGCCTGCGCCGGCTGCCGCACCTGCGCAAGCTCAACGTTTGCCGCAACCCCATCCGCAGCCCGGACGACGACAGCACCCGGGACCCCATCCGACGGGTGGAGTGTTTCTACCTGGTGGACGGGGACGGCCTGTGTGAGACCTGCACGCGGAAATGCCGAGAGAAGCTCGGAAGACTAGACCAGCTCCGGGTGGGTGTCGGCCACGCCCACAGCGGTTCTGTTTGGCTACTCACGCCAAACTCTGTGGCGAAGGAAGTCCATGCGCTGCCAAGATGAGCGCCGTCAGCCTGACACGCACGTGTAAATTTTTAACCTGCGATGTAACGGGAGAAACGGAGTGAGTGGAGTCAGAATCACGCTCACCGAATTCCAGCACGGAGATCTAACTTTACTGCAGGAATATTCATAAGGTGACAGGCTTCACCATACTGCCTTTGTGATGTAAATATTTACTCTAATTTTACTTTTGTCATGGACATCAAGAAGGTTGTGTCTAAAATAATAGACAGTGTCATTTCTGTATGTCATAAATGTGTTGCTCTGTGACTATAATTAAAGAATCAGTCTGCAAACGGAATGTCATATGTCCATCCATCCATCCATCCATCCATCTTCTATACTGCTTGTCCTACTCATGGGCACCGGGGTCCGGAGCCCATCCTGGAAGCTATGGCCGTAAGGGAGAATATTACCCAGGATGGGACGGGATCTATCGCAGGACATACAGAATATTACATGTCTTACAGGAAAATAGCCGTTATACTGCATACTGTTATCTCAATGCTTTGTGTATTTTCCAACCACTTATCCCAGTCAGTATCATGTGGAGCCAATTCCAGGCAGCATACCGCACAAAGCTGGGATACACCCTGGATGGGATGCCAAGCCGTCGCACTTCACAGATGCCATTTAGTCTAACTGCATGTCTCTGAACTGCAGGGGGAAACCCACACGACATAGTTAGATCTTGCAAACTATACACACACCCTCCGTGTATTCCTATCTTTATGGGGACTCTCCATTCATTTCTATGAGAAAAACCCTAATCCCTACAATGACGGCCTTAAGCCCCACCCAGCCCTAACCTCAACCACAAGTAACCAAACAAAAATGACTTTTGGCATTTTTAGTTTTTTGATTGCAATCACACATTTTTATCAAATCGAGTTTCCTCTTGTGGGAATCAAAACAATGCCCTCCACTACATCCAAATAACAGGTTCTTATCATATTGTGGAGAAATTTGGTCCCCACAATGTAATAATATCTACACACAGCATGGGGTAGGATTCAGACCCCCCAGTGCTGTATGTGTGAAGCAATAGTGCAATAAAGTCAGCCAGTTTGGAAACATAAACTATCCAGGAGTCATTATATGAATGAACAAAAGACCGAAGACTTTTGGTTTGTGGTTTATAACAGAAAGAATTTAATAAAAGAATTTAAACCCAGAGCTCTTATTTACTTTGGCAGAATTGACCTCAGACAAACAGCCCTTTCCCAAGTCACAACTTGTAGGAAGGGTCTCAATGAATTAAAATATTTACACAAGCTTTTAATTAATCAAAAAATTCACACAAGCTTTTGAGTGCTTTAGAATTCATCTTTAAAAAGTTAGTTTTTAATGAAGAACTTTTTTTCAGCTTACATGGGATGTTGTTGCTTCTAAAATAGGGTATCCATTTTAAAAGTTCAATATTTGATGCATCAGAGTTAAGTAACTTACAGTACGCTGTGAGTAAAAGCGAAACACATTTCTGAACTTCCTCCCCTGATAAATCTGTCTTCCTTTCATCTCTGTTTTTTTCTATCTAATATGAAATCTGCTCCTGCCCCCCACCAGCAAAACACAGAAGCAGGTGCACTGTTCATTTTAACAGGTCAGCGCACTTGCGTTTCCTGAGAAATCTTGTTTTTCTACAGTGAAGCAAAATGTTGGTGCACACAGCAGAACATAGTTAGCGATGCATGACACAAGTGAAGTGAGGCGCTTAAGAAGCAAGTGGGGTGACCTGAAGGTTGTAGGTTTGAATCCCACAAGGTGCTTTATTGGAGCTGTGTTGCACATATCTGCTGTTCTTTTTCTTATTACCAGCATAACTTTACTCTTCCTTATTTATGACATATTTATTATACGATAAATTTGTCTTATTGCTTTCAATATCGTCATGGCAGGGTTAACAACCTTGCATTTCACTGCAGTTTACAGTTGGACAGTATACCTTGCATGTGACAAACAAATCCCTTGAATTCTTGTTCTTCTCAAGCACAGACGTGATACGTTGGGTAGCACTTTCAGCTTTCACTGGCTAATTACACAACAGGAGACTCTGAAACGAATTTCAAGGCGGAAACATGTTAATTTATTAATACTCATCAGCTGTTACGTGAGAAGCTACCCCAGAATGCGTTTCACTGTGACCTCCCGTTAATCATGCAATCGGTTTTCAAAATGACTCACTTATCAGAAGCAGCGTACACAGCGCCACGTCGATTTTTAGTATTATTAACTACATTAAGTCAATTTTCTGTTAAAAGAAACGATGGCAATACTGTTTTACTGGCACATATATAATTTTGCTTATCACGAGGTAACTTTGTTTAATGATGTGCGGTGTTTCCGCATTTACTTCCAGGCGATTTCGGCAGAAATAAACTAAACACCGGAAATCTACCACAACTACTCTGCTGGAAGTACAGCGCCCTCTAGTGATATAACAAATAAAGTCCACCCTCTCTGAATTCCTTCGATATTGTGCAGGAATCCAAGTGGCGCTGGTTACTTGACTGCATCAAAAATATTTTTCTTTACAGCCCAACCGGCCACCTCAAAACATCGAGTCATAACAGAAGCATTTAAATAAATCAAACAATGTCATTGAACAAATAAGCGATTAATATAGAAAAGACATGATGCGCCAGGACGCGTCATGCAACCTGAGAAGATTATTAGGAGCTATTTGCTGTGGCATTTAGCAGTAAACAGGACGTCTGCCCATCAGGGCGAGCGATAACATCAACTCGTATCTCAATTGAGCTGTAATGCATCAGATTCCATCAGCATTAAAGATTACGTGCATGTATAAATCCCATCAAACTACACTACAGTTATCGTAAGACTCATTTGCATTTTAATTAACTCTCGAGAAAATGGTAATGTTAATGAGAAGGATGTGTATCCGGGGGCCTTTCAAGCAGTCACTTTTAGGAAAACAGCGTCACCAATCTGATTGTATAAGAAGTGGCGCTCATTAGCCTATGTGTTGAATACAGCTGTAATTATGCCTATAAAATATTTTTATTTGATTAGTCGCCTTTATTAACCTGGGCTTCTTTTTTTCAACAAACAAGTCTGTCAGAGGGTCCTTTATAGTCCTCCTACATCCGCACATTTTCAAATTTACTACCTGAAATACACTATCATCGCTATTTTTGCGAAATATGTAGCCTACCTAGTATTTCCGCACAACAGAGGATCGCCGGACTCCAGCCTGACAGCCTGCTGCTACTGTTTACCAAAAAAAAAATCAAAATAATTCATTACTTTTGTGTGTGAAAACGGTTTACTTTTGAAAGCCAAAGCAGAAGAATTGACTGCTTCCTATGTTTTATACTTATTGGACACTCCTACCCAGAGCGACATATATTATTTATTCATAACGTGTATTTATTTTAATATATTGGCGAGAATCAATCTGCTCAGCTTACAGTTTTATAGATAATGCAGGTTCACATTTCACCGGCTAAGGTTAAGTAACCTTCTGGGAATGGGACGCTTTCTGTTACAAGGCCAGCCCGGTTATGGGCTACCATCAAATACAAACGGCAGAAACAAATAGCATTTTAGCGCAGTAATGTATCAAATAAATCGTTGCTGCGGAGGTTACTGCATTTAGTTATTTCAAAGAAGCACAGACATAATGGCTTTAAAAGACTTCAGGAAAGGTTAGGGCAAATGGAATTACCTCTGCCTTCAACCTCGTTAAACATTTATTGTGTGTGAAATTATATTTCTCCATTCTGACTCTGAGGAGGCTATGCAATAACAAAGCATTATGGGCAAATCTGACGAGATTTCATTCCTTTTAAATTATTAAAAGGGCCTAACCGTCGTTTTACATCGTTAGGGATCTGAGCTGAATGTAAATCAAGGCTAAAAACACATTAACAATTTCGGTAGAAATTCTCCTTTTGCGTTACATTTTTCTCGCAAACATAGTAAAAACGGGCAGCACGTTTTGAAACGAAACTGAGGGCTGAATTTCCCCTGACATTAGATTTGCGGCACTGCCTTCTGCCGCAAAGCTGAGCGGTCCCGCATTTGGCGATGGGAGGTGCGCTCACAGCCGTCTTACCAACAGACAGCGGATGCGCTCTCATGGATGTGTGTGGACAGAAAAATATCCATTACAATAGCAGCATAACAACGAAGTCCTGACCTGTTTCCCATGGTTTTCCCTCGTTTGGGACCACCGTTGCCCACCTCTGATGTGCAATTGCGAAAAGGTTGAAAACTAAAAAAAAAAAAAAAACTAATATCCATGGATTCTTTGCCAGCATCTGAAATCATTAAATTACTGTAGCTCTCGCTGCTTTGTAGCCAGACATCCGCTTATTAAAGCCACAGACCAGTTATATAGAACGTATTAGGAATATTCTTTTTTTTTTACTATTAGGCCTATTCTTATCTTGAAATATATTTTATTACTCATATCACGATATTCTCTTTTCAGGATATTTCATTTGCATATTGTATACTCATTAAATTAATTTACCCTACGTTTACCCTGTTTGCACTGTGTGTACTGTCTTTGTACCTTGTGTGTTTGTCACTGTATGTATATTTGTTTGTGCACTGTCTGTTCTTGCTGCTGAATGTACCAGAATTCCCCAGGATCAGTAGAGTCCATTTTAATCTTAATCTTAACCTGAATGCTGTCTTTGTAAATCCCGGGTGGGGCTCTGTTCTTGTGCCTTTGAGCAGTGTAAAATATCTGGCTGTATAAGTGCATAAACACTGCAAAGCTCATGTAAGGAAGAGTATGGTGTAAGAAAGAGTATGGTGGACCATTGGATGAGGGGTTCTTAGATGAAGCTGGTCTTCCATCAGTGGAGATGGTCATCAAAACATTTGTCATTTAAGTTTCACTATTAAGCAGAAGATGGTTGTCAAGACAAATGGCCAGGAGAAGATATCCATCCATCCACCTTTCAACTTCTTATCCAGTTCAGGGTTACAGTGAACCTGAATTCTATTCTAAGGAACATGGGACACAAGGGAGGGACCATCCTGGATGGAATGGACTGCCAGCCAATCATAAGGCACCTCTTAGAAGATATACAGGGATGTATTTAATAAAATCCAGCAGCATGTTACATCAATTACATATCATATAAAATTCATACATTATAAAAGAATAAAACAAGATGATGCTGATGATAAAAGAATCTAATATGTGAGAATATTTTTGCATGTGTTTGTATTTGAACCCTTGCATACTATATGTTGCCTTCATATGTCGCTGTACAAGGCCCAGCAGTGGGTGAAATTGGGCCGCGGTGATTATCTGGCATGTAGCGTCTGAGGTAATGCCACCTCGCCATCCCTTCTCTACAAAATCTTTCTTAATTTGATCCCTATCTGGCAAATTAGATTTTGTCCTAATCAGGCACAGTCAGTCATTTCAGAGCCCGCCTGAAAACAATTTGTATTATCACTTTTGGTCATTTCCATTGTTTTCTTCTAAATTGAGACGGGATCGATGGTCAGTAGCTTAGCAGCGGACTTGAAACATTCACTTGGTCCGTATGTTGCTTCCACATATGTTCGCTACATGCTGTTTGCTGGCTTAGCGTGAAGCACTATTCCCTCACACCTCCGGCGCTGGTGGGGTTCAGATCCCATCTCTGCTCTGTGTGTGGCTTTTACATGGTATGTGTGGGTTCCCTCCAGCCGCCCAAAGACCTGCAGTTACGCTAATTGGCATCTCTAAAATTTCCCATAGTGTTTGTGTACGTGCCCTGCGATGGACTGGCATCCCGTCCAGAATGTACTGCTGCCTGGGACAGGGTCCAACCACCCCCTACCTCAGGATAAGCAATCGGAATTTGGTGTAATGGACAGTCTTAAAACACAAACAATGTGAGACAGAATGAGAACAGGACCGTGCATTTGCATGTGTATTTTAATCACAGATTTTCTAAGCTGTGTATAGTAGATACCAAAGGAGAGAAAAGCAAGCATTTGTACAACCTGTAAACCTTTAAACGGGCATGGCGCTGAGCTGGGAGGACTGGCGGATGTGGTGTCTGTCCCCTCCCAGCTGGCCTTTCCGTGCGTGCTGATACGCTGCATTTTATTCTGGTTATTTTCAAAGGCGATGGCCATCGGGGTCCGGCAGTAATGACGCTGCGCTCCATTTAACTCGGATTCTCGTGCTGCCCGTGCACCAGCATTTCCGCATAATCGCGGCGGGCGTATATTTATCTGAAAGTGCGGCTCAGTGGTTAAAAGCGACATTTTGATTTCATCTGGAAATAAAATTTCTTTCTGCGCCAATCTCAAGGCTGGATGAATCTGACGTAACAGATCAGGCCGAATCGAGAATAAATGGGCATCAGATCCGATATTTTACACGGTTATTTTTACATCGAGGGTTTGATCAGTGCAAACCAGCTCCTGATTCACGAGTAGCATCTTTTAACTTCTGACATTTTGTGTGATGATTATCTTATTGCTATTTTACGGGCTCAGGAATTACAATAGATCCAAGTGTATGCTACAGTCAGTGTGTGAATTTCATTAGCGTTCCGTATACCGGGAGCTGTCACTGAACTTAATTGAAAGGAATCAATTTCCCCTCATTTCCGATAATGGCATCAGTCTTTCTGTTTATTATCTGAATACCCAAAGGTCTTGTTTTACCTGCATTTATAGGCACCTGAATTATTATCCCCTATGCAGGCTTACAAGTCAATTTAGCATCAGACGTTTTTTTGTTGTTGTTGTAAGTGATCTTAAGTCGCCTATGACGCAAAAATGATTGCAATGCATTTGGAGTGAAAGACCCGCAGCATTTTAATATTGAAACATCTATGAAAGACTTACAGTCCTCAAAGCCTGTTTAAAACCATAATGGCCTTTAAGAGCTAATTTGAAAGAAACCACTTCATATTTCTTAGGCCGGCTATGCCACTGCCGCTCACTCACAGGGAAATTAAATGATGTTTTACCATAACCGGGATGCCAGTCAATGTGAGGGGCAGGATGAAGCTTTGGAAAATCCTGGCAGCATCCATCCATCCATCCATCTATCTATCTATCTGTCATCTTTCTGTCTATCCAGCCATCTATCTATCTATCTATCTGTCATCTTTCTGTCCATCCATCCATCCATCCATCTATCATCTTTCTGTCCATCCATCCATCTATCTATCTAACTATCATCTGTTTGTCCATCCATCCATCCATCAAAAATGGCTGTTCCTTGTCAAGACCTACAGACAAGATTCAGAAAAAAATTGATAACACAAATCTAGTATGAAGATACATTTCAAAACAAAGTCATGTGAAAATCTGTGATTCATTTCCAGAAAGGGCGGACAAATCTGAATTTTGACCTTTGTACACAGTCACACATGCATCTCTGCATGGATATCATCAGTAAAACGGCCGGAGTGAGCTGATGTGTGTCTCTGTTTGTGGGAGTGTTTAAATTAGCTTCAGTGGTTCAGAGTTTTCACTTCTGCATTGCGTGACCCGTGTCTCTATGGTCCAATCACTTTCCCCGGAGCGGTCATAGGGTGCCCCGTGTAGGAGTTTCACTTTTACGTCGTCTTTTTTTTATCATTTTATTTGAAGTGTCTCCTTTTCAGACACTGCCTCCGTCAGACTGTCCTCTGCTTCGGTGCTGAATGTCATTTGAGCAGAAGCTGCTAGCCCAAGGTAACTCAGACTCTCCTTATTTACATGCTACAGCTACATAGTATCTTATAACCGTGGTACGAGGATCTACGCTCTTCAACAATGAATGCTTGTCTTACGATTTTCATTAAGTAGCTACCTAAAATGTGAACGTGGTTCCTAGAGCTAGGATGATATGTCATATATATATGTCAGATATCAGAATGATGGAGGATGCAGATGACTGACGTAGCGCCATCGTGGTTCAGTCATACGATATTTAAGCTCTGTGCTGGCTGAAATCAAGTATGGTGCGTAAGACACCTGTCCAGGAAGTGAATTACATCATTCAGGAGACTTTTGCTGGCAAAGTCTCTAATTTCATCCTTACATTTTGATGTCATACGTTTGAGACACTATATAAACAAAACAAGCTGTAGCTTGAATTAATCAGGTGGGGGGGGGGGTAATTGTTTTTTTTTTTTGTTAAAATATTCAAAATGATTTTTCTGCTATTTACCAGATGTCATCCCTGGAGAATTATTAGAATAATAACATGAACAGATAACCATCACGACCATTAATATGAGCAAGAGATTAGCCTAAAGGCACATATTAAAAAGCATTGCAGTCCCACTCGTGATATGCAGCACAGCCACCGGGGGGACGAGCGTTTTAAGGGTGCAGGTACCATCCATCTAGCTGATTGGTTGGACCAATCGCCATCCACGTAGACAATGCTGACAATCTGTTCGACATCAATAGGAGTCTGACGGAGCGTTTGACAGCTGCACACGATGGCTTGGCACTTTCAAGCATACACATTCATCCAGAATTTGATTCTGGTGGAATTTGATTATATGGGAAACTTAATTTAGTGGATTTCGGTCACCATTATCGTGCCTGATGGAGGTCCACAACTTTGAGGCCTGTGTAGATGTAGCATGAGCTGATTTTGTACGTAGTGACCTGAATGGCGTGATCCCACTGTTGAAAGGCATCACTTTACGACATCTTATCACTTTGCAGCATTACGCTGTACTGTGATTCACGTGCTACTTCAGTATTAGAGTGTCCCTGAATCAATTTCCTTACGTCACCTCATTTTAAAAATGGACTTTTACCGGATCACATCGGGTTGATCATTTGTATCCTGTCACCCGTCGGAATTAATTTACTCATATCTCCCTCTGTTCCATGTAATAACTTATGTTCGTTGTGATATATTCAGTAAGCTATGAGGGAAATGCATAGGCTCGAGTGTTCATTCACATTAAAATAACGACGTTTAAAGAAGTTAAATGCTGTATGAGATCTGATGGCTGAAAATCTTGACATTCAACAGAACTTCAGGGCCATGTTTCTGTAGCCCAGTGAGAACGTGCAGGATCCATCTGGGGCTTTCACTCAAAACAGTCATAAAGATCATCGGTAAAGCAGACGAGTTTCGGTCACTGACTCACACGGGCCGACCCAAAAACTGAAGCCTTGCCACAGATGAGCAGTAACCCGAGAATCGGCTCGCTGGGGCGTGACAGCGTAACGCGCTGACTGGATGCACACACTGGCGCATTAACCAGAAGAATAAACGCTCTGTAGGTAATGATGTGTTTAATCAACAGACACCCTGTTGGATAAATTAATGACAACGGAAGTGTGATTTGTGTTTTAGAGCAGGCAGAATCGAGTCCTCGCATACCTCATTCAGAGGTGAGAGTGAGATTTGCGGTCAGACATTCCTCCAACAATCCTGGAGCAGTTTTTGTGATTAAGGACCTTGCTCAAGGTCAGCAGTGATGCGATTAGTCTGACAGCTGCAGGCTTCAACCCAAAGACCTTCCGGACATAGGCAGAGACTGCTAGCTAACGCACAGAGCCATACAGAGGGCACAGACACACATCCCTAATCACGTGGCTCTCGGAGGCAGAGGAAACCTTACTGACCGCTTCCCTTGGGTGTGGAGGTTGGCAGAAACGCTGTACTGACAAAAGTAAAGCCACATACAGGAAATGAAATTACACTTCAGATGGACCCAACATACGGACAGGAGTCTGAGACGTGTGAGGCACGTTACTGCGGACAGCCCTGATTCACGCTCTGTGTTTTCGACTCGTGGATCTCAGTCTCCGCTCTTATGTGGCATCCCGGGATTTCATAAATGGGGAACAGATTTCGGGATTTGCATCAGCTGCTCACAGACCACGCTCTCGCTTAGAGATCCCCGCCAAAAAAGCCGCAGTCTGGGCAAACCCCGTCTTTTTAAACGTGTCGCTCTGATCTGACAATGGGCGTTATATGGGAATGGATCAGCAGACGGAGCAGAATGGTCAGTGAGAAGCGGACAGCCCCAGGAGCCCATGCGGACATGGCCCGTACCAGGGGGGGCTATTGTCACTGATGATGGAGAGCCAAGGGGAGCCCTTCC
>JAODLD010000047.1:4329078-4360896 GCA_026781065.1 Mormyrops boulengeri | reverse complement strand
AAAAAAAAAAAGGAAACTAAAAGTGGAATGAGCAGAGTTGACCCCCAGGACTTCCACTCTCACCGCTGTGATGTCCAGCCTCCACAACAGCAACAGTTTGCATTGTGTACTAAGGGAATTTAAATGAGTTCAGGATAAAAATAAGTGAACAGATTTCATGTTGGGAATCTGTATCTAAGAATATATCTCGTGCAGGAGCACTGTTGATATTATTTACTGCACCATGGGATCGGTGATCTGAAGATGGAAACGTACCAGACCAGAAATAGGAAAATGTAGTGTTGGAAAGCGCCGAAGATCTTTCTGAGTGCCTTGTGTTTGTCAATAGACACTAAGGTGACCAAAAACTCTGCGTCTGCATTTTCAGATTAAATATTAACCCGTGCGGTTGGTAGATGCCTGCCCTGATCTCCACCGAAAGCGGAGGAGCAGCCCTGCGGTTTCACTCGCGCAGAAATGCAAGGCGCTCACTTTTTTAACCTTCAGATGTTATAACAGACCCTTAGTGCTGATTCACACTGAAAATTTGGCAGGGAATTCAAATTCTTCCTGCCATATGCACATACTGTAAGTGAGAGCAGCGATGCACGGTGCTCCTGCTTGGGAAAGTGACAGTGTTTGCCAAAACAATCCTGGTTTTATTTCCAGGACAGTGTGCGTGTGTGTGTGTGTGTGTGTGTGTGTGTGTGTGTGCATGAGCGGATTATGTTTATATTACATTGTGGGGACCAAATGTCCCTCACAATGTAATAAAAACCTGTTATTTTGATATTGTGGGGACCATTTTTCAGGTCCCCACAAAGATCTGCGAACGCAATCAAAAAACTGAAAATGCCAAAAGTTTCGTATTTTGTTTGGTTACTTAGGATTAAGTTTAGGGCTGGGTAGGGGTTAAGGTAGTCATGTTGGGATTAGGGATTTCCCTATAGAAATGAATGGAGAGTCCCCACAAAGATATAACTACAAACTTGTGTGTGTGTGTGTGTGTGTGTGTGTGTGTGTGTGTTTGTGTGTGTGTCTGTGCGCGTCTGGGAACTCCTGAAAAACGAATACATTTTTAAATGTATAATTGAAAAAAACAAACTTAAGTATGGGTGTCAGGGGTGCTAACTCTTGCGTGACACTCCCACGTTCACGCAAGAAATCTTCCGGGAAATCTGTATTATTCCATTATAAACCTAAAATTAACTACATCAAGCCGTACAGACCATTTACAAGGTAATAAAACTGCTACATACATGTAAATGCGTGTACACGTGTGTGCAGACTTGTCTCGAATTGAAAATCTCACGTCAGCCATCTGACTAAAGCTGGCAGCCCTGGGGTGTGGACTTCTTTATAGTAATGTGATTTGGTTTGCTAACGGCCTGCTAATGCAGGGTGTTTTTCTTACCCCAGAATCCCCGCTTTGTATTTCTGTGATTTACATGGCAGGTAATAATAATGAGTCGTCAGACTGGCCATCAGGAATAGAAATGAGATTGAATCGGAGCCATAGTCCGCTGCGGACTGGCATGTCGCGGTCACACGGCGCTATTCGCGCTGAGCTGCGCTTTCCCCGCAGACCGCGGGCATGACAATACCTGCCCGTCCCGGCGCCGCGCTTGCCTGCAGGAGCCCTTTCATGAATTAAATATTTCGCTCGGCAAGCTGTGATTAAGCCTCGGAAACAGATGCGTCGCGGAGTGTTAACGAGGCGCCGAGCTGGGTCCACACCGCGGCACTGCGCGCACCCTGAGCCGGGGGGCAACAGCCTGGGATGTGTCTGGTCCCGGAAGCCGGGGCGCTTCTGCTGTGCGGCTCCTGTCCCCCGGCTTCCCGGTGCTCCTGCGCGCTGTCCGCCGCCTGCTGCGATAGACCCCGAGGTAGGATACGGAGCGCAGTGGGACGCGGGCTGATACGGCGGGCCAGTGCTGAAATAAATACGCAAAATAATAATAGCTATAAAGTAATAATTCAACTCTCGCGTTTTTCATGTTGAACGTTGCATTTACATTTATCCGTACGGCAGACGCTTTTATCCAGAGTGACCTATACTTTTATTTTTTTTTACTGCTGCCTAAATGACGACAGAGGTGCTTGGTGTTTAGTAATAATAATAGTATTCAAATGAAATATTGGTGGTGAAATAGAAAAATGCAAATGCGGATTGTCCGTCGTGGGCGCCGTTTCATACCGCTCCCATCACGCCTTTTCTTCCCGTCTGATCCCGGAGTGTCTACCTGGTGCGGCAGGTATCTTCGGCCAGCGCCTGGAGGAGACCGTGCAGTATGAGAGGAAGTTCGGCCCGAGGCTGGCCCCTCTGCTGGTGGAGCAGTGCGTGGACTTCATCAGGGACCGCGGTCTGGACGAGGAGGGGCTCTTCCGGATGCCGGGCCAGGCCAACCTGGTGAAGGAGCTGCAGGATGCCTTTGACTGCGGGGATAAACCCCTTTTTGATAGGTATAGGTACCGCTCGCTGCTGGAGCCTCACTTCCTGGCTTCCACTCTGTTTTGAGGTTGAGGTTATAGATAAGATAAGATAAAGATAAGATACGATATTATAAGATGGACTTTATCTCAGTTGCAGATTAAAAAAAATATAGTAGAAATTATGCACTGTCAGAATTAAAGAGTACTAATTTGTACCTTTGCTTCTCACTGGTGCTGTACCCTCACAGCTCTGCCAATTCTACCCTAACTGTAAGTAAATCTACCTTTTAGTTTAATTTAAGGTACGGAAATGGACTCTGGGGAACATCCCCAAGGTACAAACACAATCAGTGTACCCCCAATGGTACAAAACATTGCTCATAATCAATTTCTGTACCTTAAAAGATACAATTACCTACAGCTAAGGGTACAAGTGACAGACACTTGAGGGTACAGCCCTAGTGACAAGCAAAGGTACAAATTTGTACCCTTTTTTTCTGACAGTGTGTGTCACAGAATTTATTTGTTTGCTTGTTTATTGAATGAACACTGAAAAGTTAAGACATTATAAGTTTGTTTGTGCCATTGAGTTGGGAGGGCTGTCCTCTGCGGATATGATTATTTGAACTTCTGCCCCCAGAATAAGCTGCTTTGAGACAGCAATGGGCCAGTGACACGGGTCTTGTGACTATTTTGTCGTCCGTCCGCTCGTGGACCTCCTGGCCGGGTACCAGCAGGGGGCTGCGTTATTCTGGTCCTTCTAATTCCGGCCCGTCCGGAGCACTCTGACCTTGTGGTGACGTGCCGCCCGCAGTAACACTGACGTCCACACGGTGGCGTCGCTGCTGAAGCTATACCTGCGGGAGCTCCCCGAGCCTGTCATCCCCTACTCCAAGTATGAGGACTTCCTCACCTGCGCCCAACTGCTAGCCAAGGAAAGGGAAGAGGTGGGTATGGCCCGGTGAAAATGTCCTGTTTTCTGGACACTCTCATGTGATAAGGAACATGGTGCCCCACTCCTGGGTGACGAGCCCCCTGAGGGTGGAGGGAGGGGGCATTTTGAAAATAATGACACTTAGTCTCTGGCATGCTTTCCTTTTGGAAGAGCAGCACTAGCTTTGTCACATGTCTGCTTTGGCCTGGTTGCCATGCTGTTGACTGTGGCAGGAATCTTAACAGACTTTGGACTGAGCTTGGCTGGGCCTGGGTGAGACCTCTAGGGGGCGCCATGGAGACTCAAGTTACCTGCTATATCTGGATACATGGCAATGAATTGGAAGTGTGATGTTTCTCTAAATTTGGCTTGTCTAAGAGGGAGAGGAGAGTTGATACCAAGAACTAACAATAGTTTGTAAGCTGCCGCTTGGATTGTGACATACAGAACATGGCACATGTCAGCCTTCTGAGCCAGCTGGGAAAATAGACACAGGACATACATAAATAAATACATATTTGCACAAATAAATGGGCATCACGTGTTGCCGTGGCGCCCCGCTGACTTAAAGTCGTAGTTTATCTGTCAGGGCATCCAGGAGCTGGGAAAGCAGGTGAAGACCCTTCCAGTAGCAAACTACAACCTCTTGAAGTACATATGCAGGTAGGTGTCCCGTGCTGCCACGATGACATGCTTCTGAGATCCCTCTCCCTGTCACGCTGCGCTTGCTCCAGGCTTGAATTTATCTGAATGAGGTTGCTTATGTTTACCTGTTTAGAATTTAGTGCTTTGCATGTTATTCTCATGTTTTTCCATGTTTCTTGTTGTTTTCTCCTATAATGAAATCAAGCCAAAGCTGTTGGCTTATTGTTCACGGATAAATTTTACTCTCCTTCCTTGTTCTTCGTTCCTTTCAGGTTCCTCCATGAAGTTCAGTCCCATTCGAACGAGAACAAAATGAGCGTTCAAAACTTAGCAACGGTATTCGGACCAAACATCTTGCGCCCAAAGGTGGAGGACCCAGTAACTATTATGGAAGGTGTGTGTTTGCCTTGGGGGGGCGGGGGGGGGCATTTGTTCATCCAAAAAGGGTGAGTCAGGTGACCATGAGGGACATGTGATTAACTTCCTTTCTGCACCTGATCCTTGTTGTCCTTCAGTATCTGTCTGTATGAATGCGATACATGTATAGTGGTTCACACTGGCTCCCCCTGCAGGAACCTCCTTGGTGCAGCAGCTCATGACTGTGCTGATCAGTGAACATGAGCGGCTCTATTCTGGCGGGGAGCCGGAGGAGCCGGCAGCACCGCGGCCAGAGGTGGGCCCCCAGGGTCCACGCAGCACAGTGGGCTGGATCTCTGACGGGGGAGCCCAGGGGCTCCGTGCAGAGGATGGGAGCTCCTCCCTGGGACTGGAGGACTTGGGAAGCAGTGGCTCGTCACTGGACGTTAACATCAGCACACCTGCCGCTGGCAGTACCTTGCGTGCGGCCAATCAGGGAAGGGGGCCAGACACGGACGTTAGCCCGAGCAAGCAGGCTAAGTCGCTGCCTGTTTGGAAAAGTTCGTTCCGGGGCCCAGGGGTACGAACTCAGCCAGGCAAGCTGGGTGGCTCCGCTGGGGACGTGTCGGGACTGTCTGGAGGGAGCTGGCTGATGAGCGGGCTGTCCTCCCTGCGGGGCCACCGCCGCACCTCCTCAGGGGAGCCAGCGAGGGACTCTGGCTCCTCACAGAGGCTGTCCACGTATGACAACGTCACGGCGTCCAGCCTGAGCGTGCCCAGCGGGGCCGGCACGGCCTGGACCACATCATCCTGCGATGTCTCTGTGCCGGACTTCAGTGAGTTGTCAGAGAATGGTGGGAAAGGGGAGTGGCCGGCACCTCGGGGTCGCCCCCTGGAGGCAGATGGTGGTGATTCCCCGGAGCGGTGCGTTGGTGGTGCGGTTGGCAGCGGTGCCCACACCGACAACCAAGCAAAGGCCCTCAGCAGCCTGGTGGAGGAGCTGCAGGAGGAGCTGAGGAAGCAGAAACTCACCTACGAGACCAGGATAAAAAGGTGAGCCTTGTGGGGGTGGTCTGCAGCTCAGTGGGTTAGGCCTTGGTGCCTGTGATCAGAAGGTTGCTAGTTCAAATCCTATGCTTGGCAGAATAGTCACATTGCTGTTGGACCTTTGAGCAAGGCCCGTAACTTCCTAAAGCATGTTCCAGGGATGCCAGATAAATGGCATCAAAATCAGGGCGTCCCCTGCCTCATGCCCTGTGATGGACTGGCGTCCCATCCAGGGTTTCCCCTTCCTTATGTCCTGTGATGGACTGCCATCCCATCCTGGTGTCCCCACCCTTTTGGCCCATTCTGCCTGTGTTAAGCTCCAGGCTCAAGACCCAGTACTGAATAAACAATTGGAAGGTGGATGGATGGTATTAGGGATGCCAATAACAACTATTTTTTTCTATGGATTAATCCATCAACTATTTTAACGATTGGTCGATTAATCTAAATGAATAGCTTTCCTCCAGAAAATCAAACAGACCGTTTAAGTTCATTTTATTTTGAAAACAACAAACTGTATATTATTACAGGGTTTTAGATAATGGACGCCAGTTTTTCGGCACTACGCAGACATTATTTTCGCCCACAATTGGATAAGCAGATTAGTAGTATGCCTAAAATATTAATGAGATGCGTATTGTGACGCCCAAAAGATAGTAATCTGGATAAATTTGGCGTGTCCTTATGCTTATTAAACTCGGTTTACGCCGATGCGACTGTTCGGTAAATCATGGAAGCGATAAGAAATGAGGTCGCTGTAAGGAAATGGGCAGCTCAGCAGCCACAGCCTCTTTTAAAAGAAGAGATATTGTGAATAACGCAAGAACATGATGTGCGCTGCTTTTTGCTAATTAAAGTCCGATACAGGGTTTTTTTTTTGTAAATATAGTTTTAATTTTTATTTCAGTTCACTAATTATTTTCCTTTATTTAGCGTCCGTTTCGTCTCAGTTTTAGTTTACGATAATAACACTGGTCGCAACAAGCCCAAGCACGAACAGACGCACTGGCACCGTCAATCCACAATCCACCCCTGATTTTAGCCTAAACATTTTCTCAAACACTTATTCAATGGAGATTCTAAGGTAGCAGGCAGACAACTTTATGGTTTAATAATAAGTGTATTTAGCAGCTACAAGGGCAAAAATATTGAAAGGCTCTCCGTACTAATGGTCATTTAACAAACATGAATACACCATACTAACAACTCCGCTGTAACCATCTAACTTTTAAAACCATTAACCTTTTGGTTTTGAGATAATTTAAACTACTCTAAAACTGCGTAGTGGTATTAAAGTAAAACATCTATCCTAGAGAATTGAACATTTTTGGAAATCACAATGGTAATTTCATTAAAATAATTAAAAAAACGATGCTTCGATTTAAAATATTGGCGTCGACGATCTTTCTGCATCGACGTTGTCGACTAATCGCGACAGCCCTAGATGGTATTACAGTATATGAATTATCTGTTATTAATAAAATATTTGATTTCAGGATGACCCAATGCCAACGGCTTCTTTTGAAACAAATGTTATTTTTGGTCAGGCATATTTGCTGCTCGCTTGTATCGTGCTGGTCTACAGCAGTGCAGGAACAGCCTTTGATTGTCACCCGCATTACAGGTGCCAGGAGAAAGTGACTTTTAAATTGCCTGATAAATTTAGGCTATTGCTATTAACTTGACATTTCTCCTGCATACAGTTGATTTTGTTTGAAGAAAATGGGTCTTTCAGGCAGACTCACGTACGGGGCATCACGGCACGAGGACCTCTGCGTTTCTACCCCATATAGTCTTTACAGTAATGTACAAATATTTTCCATACAGAAATGATATATCACCGCTGATGTCTATTCATTACCTTATTTGTAGCCTTTATCTATATGTACAAGTGGGCATTTTACTCAAGCAATTTAAATTATAATTTTTTTCACCGTCCCTCTTCAATATTCTATAATTTAAATGACAATTTATAAATATATAATTTACTGAAAGTGTCATTTAAACTACTATTGATAAATATGTCATTTAAATGATTATTTATACAATCATTTAAATTACTGTTGAAATGATTGTTTGATAATTTAAATGACCATTAAAATGATCTGTTAGGCACCCATCAAACTCAGTGGGCGGGCTCTAAACAAAACCTAACATCTGATTGGTTACATTGCAAACTAAGTCACAACAGATCGCGGTCAACAAGTTGATTGAATTCTTATTTATAACCTCATTTTGTCTGTTCCCTCCTGGGGCCGTATACATCCTAACTTTCCAAAATCCAAAATAAGCTCTCAACTTTAGAATAGCAGTTAAGCTGCCTTAACTTTCACTGATCACCACATAGTGTTAGCTATAGCTAAATTTATTTTATCCATATGGCTGCTCTTTCGTTGCTTTTACACAGCCAACGAGATGTACGGAGCCCTGCTCATGACATAATGATTTAAATGATGTATATCCTGGCTACTCCCCAATATTGTGCTTTTTTCCATGAATTGGTATTTAGTCCAGGCTGTGTTCTGCATCACCTAAAGAATCGAGCATTTCTTAGCAGAGAAGCAGGTGTAACTGAGCATCGAGGTTTGCGTGGTTTGCCCCCTGCAGGCTGGAGGAGTCCAGTGCCACGCTGCGCTCCCAGTTGGAGCACCTGGAGCAGGAAATGGACCTGGAGAGGCGGAAACAGCGGCTGCTGGAGATCAAGCTACGGAACTCGGAGCGGGCCAGGCAGGACGCCGAGACTCGGAACCGACTTCTGGAGCGCGAGATGGAGGGCTTCTTCTCCACCCTGGGGGAGCCACCCGGCGGGGTGCGGACCAGCGACATCTGAGCACGGGGGGGGAGGGGGCTCTCCTCCCACACACCACAGAGGGTCTCAGGATATTAAAAAGAAGCCCAGAGGCTGCCCGACATGGTAACCCCCTCCCCCGATACACACTGCCTACGCACAAACCATACCAAAGCGAGACCTTTCCGGTGCAAGCCGGCTGGAACGGGATATCAGTCATGTGACACAAGCCAACTGTGGCGTCTGCTTCAGACACCGCAACAAACATGCTCAGCCCTGACTGTACCTTCAAGGGTCCCTGCATAGGATGACTTTGTTTTTGACTTGTAACACAGTTACACCGTGCTTTTGCTTTCAGGATGAGATGGAATACCAGACGGCTAAGTCCTAATGAATAATACAATGGTACAAATGTCAATAATGTGTGTTAATTTATCAAAGGGAGTTTATTTTTTAATGTCAGAATATGTTGCATATTAAAATATTCACGTTTCTGTATACGTACAATGTGGAGTACGTTCTACAGTAGCTTCCAGGTCAACTTGAAGAACCAACAACACCTTAAAAGCGACAGACTGTGTTTGCACTTGGAGATGTTGCTAGTCACACAGTACAGAGAGACTGATTTTTTTTTTTTTTTTTTTTTTTACTCCATATTGTCTGCAAAAATTTATTTTGAAATGTCCAGTTTTCAAATCGTCTCCCATTATTTAATGTGGGAAATTGAAGATACCCCTATTTAATTCTAAATGTCACTGAAATGCAGACACAAGTACACATTTTTACCGTCATTTAAAGTCAGGAATGACAAATACATTTATCACACTGGCAAGGTCCCTTTTTCTTTATGTTCCTTTGTATCGTCCTACAGCCCAAAAGGACAACAAAGTGTGTAGGGGGAGTAATGTTCCTTTTTGATCCCTGTAAAGGCAGGAATGGAAAATGTCATTTTCCGCATCGATTGATATCGGGTATCAAGAGCGGGTCCAGGGCAGATATCCTAAACCCCTGAGTGGCTGAGTGGCAGACGGGGGAGCAAAATCACCCCAGAGAGAGAGATCACATGTCGCAGCTGGTTAACCCATAATCTCCCTGGAAGCAAGATAACCTACAGGAGGTGCCATTAGACCCACTGAAGCACACAGAGGGAGGTTTCTATCAGCATGCTGTAAGAGATATGGTTTCTGACTATTCCTGGATTTCATATTTCGTCACCAAATACTCACCCAGAATATTTAAGCATGGAAACTCGCTCTGACTGAAGGCTCTAATTATAATCTTATGTAGCGTGGCATTCGCTTGGCGGTCACCGATTTTAAAGTTCCTCTCCCATCTAATAATAAGTGCCAAATTCTCAGGAATTTTATGACCCTGTTGACAGTCTAAGATGTTGGGTTTTGCGGCCGGCCTGAATATTCTGACGTGTTTTCGGAAGCTCTGAGTCACATCTCTGAGGGAGCCGTGTCAACATCCAACACCCGCTACATCACCGCCTCGGTCTCGACATCCTCCCCCTTCCGGATCACAGCCCCCGCCGTCACGACTGAAGAGGCCGACAGCGTCAGAGAAGGACAGCCAAAGCTCGTTCTGAATTCAGCGGTTTATTTGCAGTACATTTCCAAGTTGGCATTACTGGGCTGGACTGGATCTCCAGCACACTTCTTCCACAACCTCGGGCAGTGGGGTGAACAGAACCGGTTCAGTTCTCAGAACAAAACTTGCTAGGGCTGGTTACACAAGCGAAACATTACGGACCAGCACCACGAATATTTGAACTTTTTTAGGCAATCGCTCAATATATATTTATTAATTCATTCTTCAAACTCGTCCGGTCTTACCATCAAATGGGGGCAGCACCCCTGACCTCATTACAGTTCTCTTGTTTTTTTGGCCGCTGACTTCCGAGGACTAGGTTTGGAAGGCTGTTTACGTTATAATACATCACATTATGACTGCACCAAGTCACAGAGAATCTTTCTAATTTACAAAATAGAAAAAAAAACATGTATTGACAGTACCAGACATTCTCTACCTTCAAAAACATACATCTATATGGCCACATCCATCACTCACTATTTGCACAATTTGCAGAAGGTATTGCACATGAACTGTAAAGGAAAAAAAAAAAAAAAAAACATGACCAGTTCTCACTCCTAGGTGAAGTATACATCACATATAATACTAGAAGTCTCCTAACATTGACAATATTACACTCTGAAATAAATAAATAAAACAAATTATTCACATTGTTTTATATACCAAATCCTGTGGGTGTCTGTGTATCCAAGAAATTTAGTGTGAGGTAGTTCATCAAAGCCTACTTTTGTGAGTGTTTTGAGAGTTTGAAAGCACGAGTCTTCTAAAACATCAAGCGTGTCCATCCGCTGAGGCGCCAGCAGCGCCAGAAAAAATAAGAGCACTTGCAACGAAAAGAACACAAAAGGAAAGGTATTGCCTGTGAGTAGCTGGCGCCCCCGTGTGGCCAAACGTCACAGCAAGCATCTTGGTTTCGGCACCCTGCCTCCCCGCGCTCGACACATCTCCGAACAATCCGCATCGTTTCAATTAACCCAAAAACACCCGTTACAAGGGGAAAAAGGAAACACTCTTCCTAACTTGACTTGAACTGTACGTTCTTCACTTTAGGTGCCGAGTTTACAACGTTTTTTTTTCGAACTTAGGCGGAAAAGCGTACAAACCAAATAGCTATTATATAAAACACATTCAACTTTGATGAAAAACCTAGGTAAGTCACCCTTAGCATATTTAAAAGAAACGTGTATGTTATAACTTTCTGAAGCCAACTTTTTCCTTTTCCTCAACTAGAAAAATAGAATTTCCATTTCCGATATGGGCCACTTTGGGTGTGATTAAACACAGTAGAAATAGTACTTATCACAAACCGTGTAGCTAGGAAACCCAACCTCCTTGCTTTTGGATACTTCAGGAATGAATCCATCCACAACTGCAGGCACTTTTCCATTTGTAACTTAAAAAAGAATGCCTTTATTGCATACAGTATTATCTTAGTCTTTCTATACTGGCGCTTGTCAGCATTGCTCAAATAAAATAGATTTACAGTGCACACATGCATTTACATCCTGCATCGTGCATTTCTGGTTTACGTTTACCAACTCCATTTTTTTCCCAGTCTCCTCCTTATGATGAAACTGGATAGGGAAAGCACTAAATGTCTGTAAAAAATGTAAACATACTGCAAGCCATAGACCGCAAATAATAACGGGGGGGGGGGTTAAAAGTGACATCACTCTCAACACACGCACTTGAACAACGCTGCCTCGATTTGCAAAACACCATTACGAGGAGCCGCGATTTTCCCCTACAATGCGCCCACAAAGTGGATGAATGCGATACGGCACAAATATTTCTTAAAGCCTTGCACTGAAGCCTATTTCTCACGCCACCTGACCCACAACCTGCCCCAACATTGCAGTTTCGCGAGATTAGCCTGGAGGACAGGGGGAGACGCACGATCTGCAACGATTCGCTCCCGTATCCCAATGCTGCATTTATCCAGTGACCCCCGCTTCATCCCGCACATAAATTCAAACCAAACACGCGAATCTGTATCAGACAGCCACGAAAAAAACCCGCAAACAGCAATCGAGCGATAAAAATGCCTGAGAAACAGCAGATAGCTTTAGGAATCAAACCGCATCTAAAAACTTTAATATACACAAAAAAAGGATTTAAAGGTGTCTTAACCATTGAATGAAAGAGTAACGGGAAATAAGTTGCTTATTAGAGTACAATCCAAATATCTATCGAATAGATACATTTAATAAAGCAACCATCTGGTAGATGGAGATAAAACCATTTCAAGCGATGGGAGAAATGGCGAAGAAAGTAACATGTTGAAGTAACCAATATGACAAAAGGTGTAGCACGAACGGAAATTTCAAATATTAAAAAATATATTTACCATAAAATTTTTACAAATTACCTTAGTCATTCTTCAGCATTTTGAAATGGTGTAACCGTTTGCATAAAAAAAAAACGCAAGCGTCCTTATAGTCGGTATATAGCTTAGTGTTTAAAATCACTTTCTTAGACCATTTCCACAAAAAATAAAATAAAAAAACAATATGCCTCAATATTTTACAGCCTTAAAAAATTATAGTAAAATAAAACACAATGCACATTCTTATAGGGGAGTGGAATAAACGCAAGTGAACGAAGCCGTAGCGTGTTCGTTTTAAAACCGGCCCGGACTCTATACCACGGAAGAGACGGTGTCGGTGATGCGGGCAGATAGTCATCTGCAGCAGCCCAGCGCTCCCGCGGAGCCGTCCAAGCTGCTGTCCGTGTCAGAGGCCAGGGTGGGCTCGGTGGACATGGAGGATACATCGTTGGCGGAGGAAGAGGAGGACGATGAAGACGAGGATGACGACGGGGGCTGGGAGCCATTGATCACTGCGGCACCTGTGCTATGAGAAACAGAGTATTAAATCAGAAATGTACCATGCCGTTACCTTATTAGTATACGGAGCCACTGCTTCTCTGTTGAAACAGTATAACTATAAATAAAACCATGTGTGGAAACAGCACCATATAGTGGTAAAAATGTGGTACTGACAGCCAGGATTAGCATAATAATGGTTCTTATCTTGTTAGGAAAAGCAGGTGGTCATTACATAAGCAGAGAGACACCAGCAGCGCCCTGCCGTCGCACAGATGCTGTCCCCTCTCGTCCCCAAGGGACCTCCAAAAATATTACGCCCTGCAGACGCGCTGGGGGCAGCGGAGTCAGAAGCTGAGACTATGGGCCTTGTGAGGAAAACCAGGCTGCACCATTCAGAACTTATACCCGCATCCAAACCACAACGTCTACACCTATCGCTGCCCCCTACAGGAGACAATAAAAATGCTACAAAAACAGCAGTGTCCGTTTTAACTAACCTAAAGAAGCCGGTTGTCCCCGGATCACCCCATTTTTTGTCCTTTCCTCCCAGGCCAGGACCTCCTTATAGATGAGCTCTGATTTATGGAAGAAGATACAGTTAATTCATAACCGAGCACATACATTAATTTCTTAAATATAAGGGAAGGGGGTGTGTCTTTTAACTAGTGATGGTCAAAATGACGCTTCATGAACCATTTGCTGTATTTTTTGACCCCACTAGATGGTGCTCTTGGTTGGCTTTGGGGCATGCTTTATGCTCTTTTTTGAACAAAGTGAACCATCTAGTGGGGTCACAAAATACAGAAAATGGGTCATGAAGTGTTATTTTGCCCTCACTACATTTAACCTAACATTGGTAGAAGTTACCCCAAGCTGTCACTGAGTGAGTTCATTAATTTGAAAGCACAGGGTTAGTCCATATTTCTCCCATAACTACCAGAGAATAAAAATAAAGTGTCAGGTGAGGATAAGTACCTTTCCATTCATCTACCGTGTGCTCCCTTTCATCCAGCTGCTGGTCACTGATCAACGGTGGGGGCTGAGAGAAGAAAACAGACCTGAGTGGGTTAGAGGCCACCTTTGGAATGCACAGCCGACTTGCAGAACACGCTGGACTGGAGCACAAACAGTCACAGTGCAGAGAGGAAGGGCGGGCTCCCAGTGTTTACGGTCTGAGAGCGAATGGCGTAATGGACCTCGTCAGATCAGGATGCCGGCAGGGAGCTCGGTGTTATCCAAGTCTCTAACGGCCAAAGGGCTTTTCTGGCCAGGTCACCCGTGGGTAGGCAAGGTGGACGACAGCCTGCCAGGCATGGAGACGCCGCTCACAGCTCAGCATCCATCTGGGCTTCAGCACGCCGCATTCACCAATGGTGAGAACTCTCCCGCACACAGACTCACACGCACTTATCCGTCTTGTTACCCGTCTTAATGGGGAATTGTAGGGCAGTTCGCCTCACACCAGCACATTGTCCTGACATCAGATGGCCCTTCCACATTTATTGCTAGACTATACACAATTTTACTTTGGAACTTTGCTATTCTGGACCTCCTCTGCCAGTCCCAGGAGGCTGGGCTGCCCCTTTGAGTCTGGTTCCTCTCAAGGTTTCTTGAGCATTACTATACTTGTGTGGAGCGATTCTTAAAATCTCAAAGCAGCAGAACTTGCATGCACACACACACACTTTGCAAGACCTGCATAAAAAGTCCCCCCAGCTCCAGAGTGCATGGTTCTGTACCAGACAAAGCTCACAAGTTCCAGATGGGACAGGTAGCACTCACCGCTTCCACCTCAGCCGGATCATACCACACGTTGATGTAGGGGTGCTGCAGGGCCTCATCCACCGAGATGCGCTTGGACGCATCTATTACCAGCATTTTTGATAGCAGGTCCCTGGCCTGGCTCGCTGGAAGGCAACATGGGTTTGGCTTAGGGCGACAGGTCATCGAGCCTCAGTAGGGTCCCTGCACAGTTAGTCAGTCAACCTGTAGGCTGACCTGTGAGCTCAATTAAACAAGGGCGGCATGGGCCTCACACCTCGAGAGAGGATCTTTGGCGGGATTTCACTGGAGAAAATCATTTCTGGGGAAGAACTCGGAAAGGAATCTGGAAACCTCAAAAAGCAGACGGGACGTACCCTTTAGCTTGTTGTGATCTGAGTCGGCAGGGAAGAGGACATCAGGGAAAAGCTTCTCGAAGCTGTATCCGGCATACCGGGGCCGGTTTTCCACGTAGGTCCGGACGGACTGGTTGAGCTTCATCAGAAAGTCCTGCGACGGAGTCCCCAGCTGCTCGATCACCTTGTTCCACTGATCGATATCTGACACGGCTCATGTAAGGGAAGCGGCTCGACCAATATAAAAACCTCTTAATTTTGAAGGGTGGCCAACATCACCCAAGGTGGCAAGTCAAAAGAAATCCCATAATGCATCAGCAAGCAACTGATACCATGTCCGGTTTGTTTCTCATAACACACAAAAAAAAAAAAAACAGCAAGAACTAAACCTGCAATGGCCGCATAATGTTCGATGACTAATCCTTTCTGTCACGCCCCATTGGTCACCTACAGATGGCCTTCCTGAACAACAATACGAGGCCAAAATTATTAACCAGCTACAGTACCGTGATTTTAAGAACATTTAAGTTATTTACACAGAAATTCCTTAAACTGACTCAAAGAGCGGGTAATCCGTTAGTCATTTGCCTAACTGGGTTTCTGCAAATAAAAAATTATTTCATAACAGCTGGTAAATGGGAGTATCTGTGAGGACATTTCCTTGAGAGGCCAGTGAGCCGGCACATTTTTCATTAGACTTCAAAAGAATGAGTATCGCCTTGCTGGAGTTTTCATGCTACTGGCAGCTCACCTCCAAAACAGGGTTTCAGGAAGGACTGGAGGCACAGGATCCCTTAATAAAAGCATATTTGCCCAGAAGCCACACAAACAACACAGGATATATCCTTAATGGTCTGGGGAATGACCCCGGGGCAGTGGTGGACCATAGCAAGCAGGGCAGACACAAACACGCACACGGACAACAACAGAATGCAGTACAGGTAAGGATACGATCTGTGCCTGGGAACAAAACGCTACCTCTGACCATTTCAGCCATGATACAGCCAACAGACCAGACATCAACTGAAACAATGAAATGACACGTGAATTTAGCATGCGGAACAAACATAAATAAATAATAATAATAAAAAAACAAACAAACATACATATAGGAACCACAAATGAAGTAACGGGCATCTGGTAAACTTAACACGCAACAACATGCAAACCCTGCTGCGGTCCAGCCACAGGTATGTTAGCAGATTTAAACTCAGCAGGTTTATATTACTAAATTTAGAGTTTTTAGAGTTACAGGAGCTACATTGCTTGTGAGTTTTACTTACACAAAAATGTTCTGAGGGCAGAATGAAAAATGATTGGTTCTGAGAGAGAACCAATCAGATTATAGAGGAGGTGGGGCTAAGACGGCTGTTTGGTTAAACACGCCCCCTCTATAGTCTGATTGGTCATCTCTCTAAATCAATCATTTTTGAACATTTTTGTGTGAGTAAATGTCCCACAAGCAGCTACAAAACAGAAAATCAGAACTATACCTTAAGAGCCAGTGTTTAGCATAGCAACTTTAGCGTGCCCTAGCACAAGCAAGGCAAGGATGCAGAGCTGCCTAATTAGCCTGTATTATGGTCACAGAAATGCACCAGAGACCGACACATACTGCCAGTAGGTCACTTCACAATGTGCAAAATGCATGTATGCACCTGTGAGCCAAGATCAGGTCTCCATGCGAGGAAGGTGCCTTTGCGTGATGTAAGCCCAAGAGCCGATATTGTGGAAAACCCACCATGAAGAGCACACCCCTACGCCCACTTATTTCCCAGGGACAGAGTCTGTCGGAGATCCCAGCACCCCCCCTGTAGCCTGCTTAAACGCAAGCGAGCGAAAGCACAGCGTTGCCAGTGAGCTGTTAGCGTCGGCCGCACAAAACCCACGGTTAAAAAGCACAAGGATACAGTCCCGTCCCGGAAACAGGATTTTGTGCCGGACCATTTCTGCCATAATGCACCCCACTGACCAAATGTCCACTAGATGTATGAAGCACAGGGAGGGTGGGGGGAGGGACAAGCGAAGGGGTGAGTCAGCAGGGGGGGACTCAGTCGTCGTTTTAGTGAAGCCAGCGCTAGGGATTTTCACATTTTTTCCCCCACCGAGTGTTATTTTTAAATACATCAGAAGCCTACGTTTGTTATGCGAGCCAGAATTCGTCAGAGAAAAAACGTAAAATGTGAAACTCATCTTGCTAGCATGCGGGAGAAGCATGGGGGGAGATTACTAGAAAAGGCACGTGCAGGTGATGGTTGGGGTGATAAGGGGGCACCCTGGTGTATGGGAATGGCGGGGCTTTGGTCGTGAGGCATGCTCGAGTAGGAGAGAGGTGGGGGCGCAGAGTGCCACCGCTGGCCGACGACTAACCGTTGGCCTGGTAGCCCATCCCGAGGATGACCTCCGGTGCCCTGTAGTAGCGTGTCACCACGTAGGGTGTCATCAGGAGGCCGGTGGCTGCTGTCCTGGCTAAGCCGAAGTCCAGGATCTTCAAGGTGCAGTCAGATTTGACCACAATGTTGCTGGGCTTGAGATCCTGGGGAGAGCATACAGTTGTGCAGAAACAAGGTGGTTGCAGCTGAGGGCTCCAGAAGATCCACTTTCATCTGTCCGCTGACATCACCACTCTGATTGGACGCCTTCACCAACTGGACCTTGATCTTCCAAAGGCCTTTCAGCTCAGTTACAGCGGTCTTGCTCCGATCATACTTTGAGGTATTTTTTTATACATATATATATATATATAGTCTTAAAAAGGACCACAGGAGCTCATGAGCGATAGATTTCCAGTTCTGCTGCATTAATCATAATCTGCTTCCCGGACAATTCAACTTGTGGCGTTCCTTTAGGCTAAACACCCAGTTGTCTTAATGCCGACATGCGATTGGTTAGTTACACTGCCAATCAGGAGTGGTCAGATTCCTGTGCCCGCCCATTTCTATATAAAGAGCTCAATGCGTCAGCAGCTATACCACAGACTATCCAAGTGACACTGGCACAAACAATAATACTTCTTCAGAAAGATATTTTCGATTCACTTGTAAAGTACACGGCCGTCAATAATATCTGACATCCAACATAATATTTCCATAATATCAAGTGCAGACTGAGGAGGGGCGGGGCCACATACCCTGTGTATGATCCCAGCGGCGTGAAGGTGCTTGATGCCACACAGCATCTGATACAGCAGGTAGGACAGTCGCTCGTGGTCCAGCTCCATCTGGATCACCTGACACAGGTTGGCGTCCATCAGCTCCATCACGAGGTACCTGTACTCATGTGGGGGGTGGGGGGCCGAGTTCAGTTGACATTGACGAAGATTTCCTTTGTTCCAGTCCTGGTACATTCTGCAACATCTCAAATTTGGCAAATTGACTCACACATCCTGGAAGTCCTCAAGCGTCTTCTGCGGCGTAAACACGTTTAACAGCCCGATTATCTGTGAAAGCAGAAGACGGCGAAGACCTCACGATCGCGTCTAATGGCCAGGGAGCACTGTGGGGCGCCCCCTGGTGGGTGAGAGGTCGCACAACCACATGGCGAGGGGCCTCACGTTTTTGTGGTTGACGCACTTCATGAGCACCAGCTCCCGGTACGCCCTCTTGGCGTGCGTCTGGTTCTGGAAAGGCCGGCTGAGCTTCTTTATTGCCACGTTCCGCTCCAGGACGTGATCATATGCCGAGCTGGGGGGGGCGGACAAAAAGGGGGAATGCTGGGAACAAAAAAAAAAAATCGGGAGGACACGTGGCGGAGTCTGCCCAGCGACCTTCATATTTAGGTTGCGGAGCTAAACTCACAGGACAACAAAGCGGAATAGTGGATGAGGGACGTAGGAATCGTAAATGCCACCATCTCTCCTTAAAAAGGAACTTAATCATTTATTCGCTTATCATACCAATTCTCCTGGTGAATCAGCATAGACACAAAAAGCTGGGAAACTTCACACTGCATTAGACCCACTTTCAGACAAATGAAAAGGTCAGGCTCCTCTTTATATTCATTTTATTACTCACTCTGTCCACGGAGACGGCTGTCAACTTACCACACGATTCCCTGAGCCCCCGAGCCAATGGGTCTTAAATTCTGGTAGCGCTTCAGGACCGTGAACGTCGAATCCCCGACGTCTAAGCTGTAGTATTCTTTCTCACGCTTATTCCGATTCATGGTGAAAACAGCGGACGGACCGTGCTTGTCTGGGCATCCACAAAAGCCTTACTCCTGTACACCTACGAGACAGAAAGATTTAGGATGCAACCCGTCGGCAAAAAAGGGGGCAGGACATGGTGCAGTGGGTTAGGACGCTGTGCCTGTGATCTGAAGGTCGCTGGTTCAAATCCCAGGGTTGGCGGAGTGACCTCCCCCTTTAGCAAAGCCCTTAACCCCCAATTGTTCCAGTAAATGATACCACTGAGGAAACAATATTAGATTACTGAAGGTATGTCCAGACCAGGAAGCAGCAGCAGGACACGGATGAAGTGAAAAACCGTCTCTGTTCTGAGCCGTTACCCACCTTCTGATTTATGGACTGGATTTGTAACCAGAGGGCAGAGAGTCATAAACACGTTTAACGAGGGGCAGGTACTTGAATGGCTTTTAGCTGCATACACGGGCAGCTGGCGAAACTGCGAGCCGTACGATTTGCTCCAGATAAAAATGTCCGGGAGGCAAACTAAATTATTTAATGCATTTGGTGCAGGAATAGGCCCCAAATGAGCCAGCGCACTGGGAATGCGTACTGGGAGCCGGCGTGTTTAAGAGACGGAGAGAACATGGATGAGATCTCGCAGCATGAGGGAGCGTCTCTTCCATCTGGAGTCTTACAGAAAACGGGCTGGTCTCACAGAGAATAACAGGCTGTGATGTAGGCCCAGAGACCCACCCCCAAGCAGGGCCCAGTGCCAAGAGAGGATTTAAAAGAAAAAACAACCTTTTCTTTATCTTGTCATGCTGTTTATTCAAACACAAATTCAGAAGGAAACAGTCTTTTAAAAAACACAGTGACTGGCATCAGGATAGACAGAGGAGCCGCTAAACTGGCCCATTAAGGTATACAGTAGAATAGCCATCCCACTGCAAACCTATCAATCAATGACTTAAACTCCTGGCCTATAGACTCCACTGCATGCTGTGGTCACATGACATGGCCACAGCGAATGGATGCCGTGCATGGAAGAAGAAAAAAAACAGGAAGTGGCATCAGCAGAATGACAGAGGGCAGCAGATTCTTACACTCCAGGGAAACATGCTCAGCTTTAGAGATCAGGAGTACAGGACAGAAGTGATCAAAGGTCTGTGTTAAAATGCAGCCTCTGGATAACAACTCAACCACCATAGGAGGGTGGGGGGGCAACATTAAAGGTCCCAAAATGCAAGGCATAGGTATCAGGGCAAAGGATGGAGCTCTCTGGGGAAGGAAGGAATGTGTGTAAAATAATAATAATAATAATAATAATATAAAAACTGAAATCTATTTATAACTCAGCAGGGAAGCTACCAGACAATCCTTTTCATCACGACACCCCACCCCCAGTTATGGGGAGAGGGAGGCAATTACTCGACGAGGGACTGGAGCCTAAAGACATACAAAACACGAAGATATGGTGTGTGCGAGTGTGTGCGTATGTGTGTTTGAGAGAGAGAGATAGAGACAGAGATAGAGCAATAGAGAGACCTAAGTGTCTGGCCCATTTAAAAAACCCCAGATAGAGCCGCCTGCAGGACAGAGGACACAGACCCATCCCAGTGGATGACGCTAGAGACCCCAGGGTATCTCCGACCGCTACGCCCCAGTACCGACGCTCCATGGGTAGCTGAACTCCTCGCAAAAGTACGACAGGGCCAGTGCTCACCAGGAGGCACACGCAAAAAAAAAAATCTAAATTAATAAACCATGTATTTTCAACTGACTGGCTATGAAGAACTGCAGCATGACGAAGCCTTCTGCTGGAAGGCCGTCCAACCTGATTTAGAGAAAAATAAATAAACCACAGGGCTCCTTGCGCCACCCGCATTACGTACATGGATATAAATATTTCCTGTTCAGCTCTGCTGTATATTTCAGCTTGTTCTTAAGTATAAATGGGAACAATAAATATCATGTCAGAAAACAGGGCGTTTCTGTGCCCTTGAGAATACCTTGACCAATTCTGGCCGTCGGGGCAAGACGACAATACCCACAATGCACCTCTGCTGGGCATCGCTGGCTGCAGCAGACTTGCCGCTATTACGGAAATGCCGCTTCACCCTGGCAGCGGCCCACCTAACCCTCCCCACCATCCAAATTAATCAGCGGTGTCCGTTTACGCACCCCGATCCTTTCGGGTGAATGTCAGCTAGGTGCACCAGTGCTTAACGGGCAACCTCCCCCCCCCGCCTGCAAATCCCTTGTCCCGCCTCCAGCGAGATTTCAATTGGTGAGCTCCCAGTAGATAAATAAATGTCTGCAGGTATAAGACTTTAAAACGATCAAAAACAATATTTTGCTACTTAAGTAAGGAATATTATCTCCTTATCAATGCTTGGCATGGCAGCCATATTGCAAAGAACTACGAGCAGATGTCACATGACGCCAGATGTGGCCCTGTTTATATATCCAAAGTATAAAATCATTTTAAACAACATAATAAATCTGTCCATGACACCAGAAACCTACAACAGGCAGCATCTGAATTACCTTCAGCAATATGGGGTGGTAGCGGTTTATTTTCTGCACTAATTATATCAGACTCAATTAAATATGACGAAGCCTTGATTAAGGATCAATAAGCACAACCACTGACACTGACAAACCCAACCCTGATCGAGCATTTCTACTTACTTTACAAGAAACCGTAATTACTCCACTTCAAGTATACTAAATTACATCAAGTGAGTGTAATGGAAAAAAATACCAGCTCCTGCAGCAGCGTTGAAAGTTGTCAGAAAACAGCAGTTTAAAATCACAGTGTATCGGGCTGGGCGCTGCATGGGCCGGCCGAAATCTCCGCATATATCACTTGCGCTCCAAGCCAAATCCTCCATCGATCGAAGCACCGGTATTCAAGGACAATGAGTCTTGTTTCCATGTAAGGGTTTATTTATCAAACCGTTTTCTTTTCCTTTATAGTGTGTCATCACATTAACAAACACGCACAATTCGCCCAAGGTGCGCCGGCTTATTTCAAAGCGATTTCTTACCAGGCACCATCGCAACTGCACGTTAACAGAGATAAACCGCAGACGACTGTCCTCCAAGTAATTCTGCTGTCATCGCTTCCCTTCCCGTCTTTTCCTTTATGGGTTTACTTCTGATCTGGGGAATTCGTTTACTTTGCCCGCGACATATTTTTATTCTAGCTAGAGAAGAAACCGAATCGGTCCTCTATCGGTTTAAATGCGACGACAGGTTGACAAACATTAATTTACATCATATTCGGGATCATAATGATGGTTCTCATTTACCATGACACTCAGAAAGGCTTATATTACAATCACCTCGCAGGCGCCGTCATTTAAATAGAAAATAAAATAAATAATGCCATTGTGCCCTCTGATTATTTTAAGATGCTAAATATATTATATTCGCAAAATCTTTAAAAAAAAAAAAAAAACATATATATCCATCACCACAGAGAAATCAGCCGATCACTCGGAAAAAGAAATATCACAAAAGCATGAAAATGAAAAGAGACGCCTGTTACTTATATAACACTGAAAACCCACATATAGAGACGTGTTCTCCAGTTTGGAACCACCCAAAGGCGTCATATTACTACAGTATCGTTTTATAAGACGAAATATTAGGTGGCTACATTGTAGCTAGCTGTTTACCAATGCCTCCGGGACCAGGCTTGAAAACACCGCATGTTTCTGAAGGTGATCCCGGTGCCCGTCAAAAGCAGGACAAATCAGCCGTCAGTTAACAAATGGGGCTTAAAAAACGCAATGGGAGGCTGCAGAGGGGGTCGAGGGATGAAAACACGGCACCGGGTATGAGTGCTGTGGGACGATCGGCGATACCCTCCCCCCACCGCAAACAATAACACGTCTAAAAAACACGCACCGGGCTCGTTTCACTCACCGCGTCCGGATAGAAATGCCTCTGCTGGTTATACGGCAGAGCCGCTGCCGAGAGGGAGGCGCTTCGCTCGCACGACGATCGGTTTTCGTGGGGACAAAAGCTTGTTCCCGGAGTAAGAACGTCGGACGGATGAGAAGCCCAGGAGCGGCTGCGTTTCCGTGCCCCGGCAGGCCCCGAAGTGCGGAGCTCTTGCGCGCTACGTCAGCCCAGCCCCGCAGATCCTGACATCAGCGCTTTTTGCTCCGCCGTGCGCCTGTCGTCAGGGCCACCGTACACACACACACACACACACACACGGCGTGCGTTTCCGTCCTGCTCATCCAAACCGGGCTGCATGCATCTCTGCCTGCGTGTTCCCTGCTTATCTCGTATTGTACTTACATATTTAATCACGCCAGTGAACTAGCACGGACCACGGCTATAGTGTATATAGTTACTGCTTGAGTCAATATAATTACTGTAACCTCTTGCTTGGGTGAGGAAAACAAAGTGTTTCATCACGCCAGCTTTCAGGCTGGATATTTTAGGTGTTAGACTCATTTTCAATGGGTGAAGCTGCGTGATTGTGTGTCAAATTCAGTCCAGTGAATAGGATTGTTATAAATGTATCACTGAATTGAGCTGTTTCTACGGCACCAGAGGCTGCTGAGATGAAAGGAAATTCAATTTTTTACCGATGGATTCCAGGGGTGAACACTTTATTATATATCCAGCTGAAAAAAATGTTAAACTGCAAAAATGTGCTCCGTATTTTCTTTTCTTCGTTGAGTTTGCGTCAGTTCCTTCTCCGATTATTTCACATGGATTTTTTAAATCATTGCAAGGCATGTCTGAGCTGCCTATAGTATGAGGGCTTTCCGATAGCAATGTCAGATATTTGAAAAAGAAGCAAGCGATCAAGTGCGTTGCTCACCTTATGAGTGACAGGCTAAAATTATCCTTTCTTTGTCAGAAGTCTTGCAGGATGAACACTTTCATGATCCCGGCAGAGGTGTTGGTGGTGCGAGAGAGGCAGAGAGTGGTCTGTCAGAGCTGTTACTGACGGCATCCTGTAAAAGCATAGCACTTTACAGCAAGCAGAGGTCACATGATCACCATTAATGTCTGGCTGCACAGCTTTGTTGACTCTCACATGGTTTTTATAGAATTTCTTTGCGGTTCCCCTTTATAACCAGGGGCCACTGGGAAGCAATGAGGGAATCCATGCAGTGCCTGTATGATAAAGTAAATGGTAAATCCTTTATTTGCACAGGTACATTGAAATTCTTCACTTTGCCTACCCCACCTTGTGGTAACAGCACAGGGTCAGTCAATGTGCAGCATCCCTGGAGCTCGGGGTTAAGGACCTTGCTCATAGGCCCAAGGACATGCGCCTGTTCTATTGAGGCTGGGGCTTGAACCAGCAACCTTATGATCACTGGCACAGAAACTTACAACATGGGGTACAATTAAGAAGGTATAGTTGGACAGTCCCAGTCCCCGAAGCAGCTGGTGGTTGAAGGCCTCGCTCAGGAACCTAACACTGAAATCACTGTTCCCACCCTGGGATTTGAACTGGCAACCTTCTGATCACAGGCTTTATCCTAACCCTTTGAGCCATACAGCACCCCATTCTCCCCACTTGATTTAAATGTTTTCTCAAGCCTTGATGGGATTCGAGCCGCATTGCATACGCATGTGTGCTGCTAATTTTGTGTTTTCTTGCGTATGTGTGGCAGGTTGTCTCAGGTATGCGACTAAATATAATGTTGACCCAGCATAATTACCAGCTGTGGATAACTAACTGAGATCAGACGGAAAATAGAACATGGCGCCATCTAGTGAGAGCATTCGGCACGTCACATTCCCTCCTCTGTGTCACTGTTCAGAACTTCAGTTGAGGACATATTGAATATAAATTACTTTCAATTGGTTGGTTAACTGCCATCTTTATCAGAGTTACTTATTTTGCTTACATTTATCAGTATTGTTTGCCCTGTGATGTCTGCCTTGCACCCCAGACCATCCAGACCCTGCACTGGACAAGCGGGTAACAAAAACGGATGGATATTATTATGGCTATTATATTTTTAAAAAACCGTAGGATAATGAAGCTGGCTATGGTTTGATGGTCATTATTCATCATTTCCCCGGCTATTTTTCCATTAGTATGCCTGATTGATGGACGACTGTAACCCATTATGATGAGCGAGAGCCTGGATCTCCTGTTTCTCCTGTTTCTAAGCATGTAGGATGACCTGGCCCAAGGGGAGATTTCCAAGTGGCACCACAAGGTGGCAGTGCTGATATCCCTGGTGAGGTATGTGCTCCCAGGTTCAGGATTAGTCCATTGTGAAAGTGGGAGGTAGTACATGATCTTATGAGGGAGCCATTATTACTGTAGTTATGGGACTTCGTATTTTTTGTGCTGGCATTGAGTGAAATAAGACTCCAAATCTCAATGGGCACGGTTTGCTTCTGCTGTCAGTTGTGTAGTTTAATCCAGTGATTACCAATAATGCAACTAATTTGGTCACATAATGCAATACTAAGAGTATGTGAGACTTAGTTACTGACAGCCGACGCACTGTGGCTTCAGAAGGCTGGTCTCCACCACGGATCACCATCTGCCAACTTGTGAAATGTCACCTAGCCGTTTGGAACCAGAACCCCCTACAGCTATGCCAAGATGTCCCCAGGGACTGGGTGAACTGCAACAAGGAGGCTGGCCCATTCACCACTGGCCCCGTTCCCCTGGCTGGGTTCAAATCTGTGATTGGCTGGTCCCTAAGAGAACCTGCGCTACGCTCATCTTTATTGGCTGACCCAATAACACAGTCACAGTCACAAGCATTCCATAACTTACAGGAGGTGAGATACTCTGAAACTGATCATTCAAACAGCAACACTAAATAACAGTATTTACACTGGCTGAGTCAGTGCTACTAGGTCCTGACATTATGCAGTAAGTAATTATAGGACACAAAATATAAAATCTAATGCCAGGAAAAGAGACCTATGGGAAAAGAATCATTTATGCTAACTAGTGATTTATCTGGCAGTGTCAAGTGATGGTGATACTTCCTTTTGCACGTATAGTACATATATTAAGATACTGGTGGAATAAGAGATGACCTCCCACTTAGGATCTGCGGGCTGTGCTGGTACGCGAGTGAGCAGAATCTTGTCTTGCTGTATAAGATTGTGCCGCCTTGCCCGGAAAGAGCTGGCCAAGCTGAGCAAACTTCAGGCCAAAACAGCCCCCCTGAGGCAGAACTGGATTTCTTTACGGGTAGCTGTTGTTAGTCTGCCTGTGGGCCCATCATGATAATGATGTCACTTCCTGGAGATATGGCAGCTGTCTAATTGGTTCCCACAGCTGCTGGATCCGGAATTTATGGCGCAGTGTATCATTCTTCCTGTGCCAGGTGACAGGTTTGGTCCCCACGCTTGTTATAGTCCCGCTACATAATTTGGGCATTGTGATGTTACTTCTGAGTTTGCTGTGGGTTGCACAGAATGGAAGTCTAACCAAGTTTAGGTCTTCAGTCAGCTGGGTGATTTTTGGTTATAAAACAACTGAAACATATCCTGTTTCAGTTGTTTTATAACCAAAAAAAAAACTATTTCCCACATTTTATTTATTATGGACTATAAACCAGTGTCCACTTCGAGGGTTGTGACCTTAGTGTGTTGGAGGGGGTTGTGTGTTTTGATGATCCACAGAGCTATGTCACACAGAGCTTGATCTTAAACATCATACGACTTGCTGGTCTGCATTTCAGCATGGTTAACTGCTCTTCCTGTTAAGATACCGTCAGAGACTATGGCATATGAATTAGGCCTGGCTGTAAACACGCAGGGATGGTCAGCCCAAAGCACTGAAAATGATGGGATCGGACGGTTAGCAGATAGTGATGGGAAGCAGTTTAGCAAGTCATCCATATATCCTTCAGCTGCTTGTCATGATTAGGGTTGCAGGGGGCCTGAAATCTCTGCCAGGCAGCACGGGACACAAGGCAGGGGTATATCCTGGTGGGGTGAAGCAAATAGTGCTTCCCACTGAGTCACCATGCTACAGAGTTTAGAGTATTCGAGCCTCACAGGAACGGTAGGTAGAGTTGGCCTGGTTTAGGGTACATGGCAGATATGGTAGGTAGAATTGACCAGGTTTAGGGTGCGTCGCAGATAAGGTATGTAGAGTTGACCGGGTTTAAGGTACATCACACATACGGTAGGTAGAGTTGGCCTGGTTTAGGGTGCATCGCAGATATGGTAGGTAGAGTTGACCAGGTTTAGGGTGCAGTTTCTTCATGTTGCCTGGGAGACATTTCCTTATTTACTTTATTTATTTAGGAGATGCTTTTGTCCAAAGCAGCCTGCAAGTGAGAGAAATAGTACAAAGAGCCAACTTAGGTGCAACTGTTACTGGGCTGAGCTTCCAGTGAGGGATTGATACAGGAAGTGGAAGCTGGTCCTATGGGAAGGGATTGTTGGAGGAGCCAGCCGAGGAAGTGCATCCCATCAGGTGAAAAATAACATGCCAATGGACTTAGGAACTGGAGAAAGGCAGCATCTTTCTGACGGTGAGCGTTTCCAAGCCAAATTACCAAATGCCATCTTTCTCTGGTCTCCTCATTTCCAATATGCCATGTGTTTAATATATAATTTGATATATATATGTGCATGGGTGTATAGCAAAGCACAGAATAACACTTTTGTTCTTCGAAATGGAAGTAATTATCACCATATGTCAAAGCTCTCCCGCGGTTATGTAATTTGCTAACTCCTGGCAGCATTGCATAATGCATATCTAGCAATTTGAAATGTATTCCAAAAGCACAATTGCATTTTGGCATCAGATTCAAGGGTGCCTTTAAACAGTATCACGCCTCATATCGGTTATTTATCAGAGGTAAGGAACCACAGGCGGGGCGCCGCACCTCGGGGCCGCTGTAAACGTTTAAGCCGGATTCGTTACCAGATGACTTTCGTGAGCCGAGTCGTTACGGCCCTGCTTGTGTTTCCTCCCCTGCCGAGTTTACTGAGAAGATCAGCAACTGAAGGGAAAAAAAGCACACTTTTCTCACAGACTGTACCAAACCCGCCAAGTACTGCCACGGAATGCCCACCATCTGCGGCACTTTTGGTGCGTCTGTTACCGCTAATACATTCAATAACCTCCCCTCTCGTCTACTCTTAGTATTAGATTATAGGAGTCACTTTCTGTCCACTCTGGTGACCTTCACCCATTTCTTGTAGTTGTTATGTTCCTCGTATATGATATAAGGAACACGATTAAATGTTCTTCATGCCTGTTCTGGAAGGTTTATTATATGTAGGAGTGACAGCAGAAATAATAGCTGCAGACCCACTAGTATATGTTACAGAAATTATTCAGAAATAGCTACTACTGATCCTGGCATCAAACGACCATACATAAGTAATTAAGTAGTTAAAATAAGTGATGAAGTCATTAAGGGTCCTGTTTGACAGGTAATTAGTAGCCAGTTTGGTTTGCTTTCTTTTGTTGAGGTTTCTGACAGTTTTGGGACAAACACAGTGCATTACCGTGATACTTCCATTACTGTAGCTTCCAGTTTAACTTCACTGCACTCTGTGCTGTTTCACTCTACTATTGTATTGATTCATGAAAACATCTTAGCAGAAACAGGCAGTGTGTCTTTCGTGCCGCTGAAGAAGGGAGGAGGGTGTGGGTGTTTTTGGATACAGTGTTAAACCGTGTGGACTCAGACCGGGTGCCATTTTCTGATGCCTACATCCATTCCAAGATGTGTTGCAGTTCCTTTGTCGCTATCTTATGGAACAGCGTCGCAGCAGCGTCCCAGGAGGGTTTGAAACTCTGCAGCGAACATGGTGCAGCTTCCAACCAAGTTCTCATGCAGAACTTCTCATCCTGGCTTATCAGGAAGTTGGAAAGAAAGGGATGGACTGGTCTGAAGAAGGAGACCAGTGCAGAGGGGAGGAACAGCCCAATAGGTGGAGGCCTTGGGCCCACCTTCAGGCCGAGCATCTCGTGCTATTAAATCCATGTCCTTGTTGAGCTCTGAACCAAGTCATGCATGATGGTGGCATTAGCTACACGTTAGTTTTTTATTGCTTAATCAAATGGATCATTTGGATGAAAAATATAACCTGATTTCACTTTTTCAGGTTAGGAATTTACTGACTGAGCCATTTTCAAGTCAATACGTGACGTTTTTTGCTGCAGAAGCACATGTGATTTTCCAGTGCAAACAATTCTTTGAAGGAGGCACGAGAAACCCACAACAAACAAGCTGCATAACCCCAAGAGTCTCAGGAGACCGCGATAGGCCGAAACTGCTGGAGACCCCCGCTCACCTCTCAGAGACTGGGGGAATAAACGTGAGGAAATGCACTTTGGAACAGGCCAGCAGTCCCCTAGGAGCGTGAAGCATGTGGGAAAGAGCAAGCAGCTGTGATGATTGATTATAAAGGAAATTTTGAAAAGGCATCTTGTAATCTTACCCGTGTATCTTTCACCTATGGCACCATGTGACAGCTAAGGACTTGGGTTCACCATAACTCCATAACATGCGTCCTTGGCACGTAACTACAGGCCAGGTCTCTGTGAATACCAGCTTGGCTTGGCAAATTAAGTTGGTCGCCAAGGTAATACATTCCCCTGTCTTCCAGTTCTCCGGATCCGAGTCCTCAAACAGGGTTACATCGCCCCCCTTAGCAGAACCACAACTGTGAGGGGCTGTCCGCCTCCATTCAGAGGTGTGTGTAGGTTTATCTAATTCTGTGCAATGAAGGAGCAGTGAACTGCTTGCAAACAGGAAAGAAAACTGAACTGTGTGAAAATCATGGAGATGCTGGCTGCTAGTGATGCAGTCAGAGCAAATAATCGAAAATCTACAGATAATATTTGCTGCTTTTGAAAAATAATCTAAAACAGTGTTTTCCAAACCAGTCCTTGGGGACCTCCAGACTGTCCATGATTTTGCTCCTACCCAGCTCCCGATACACCTGTACCAGGTATTTGGTGTTCTTGATTGGCTGGGAGCTGGGAGGGAGCAAAAACATGTACTGTCTGATACTGCTAAAAAAAATTGTAGTTGTTGACAGGCCACTGTACGCAACCCAAATTAAGTACCATCAATTATTTCAAGGTATTAATACATGTTCTGTAAAACAGGTCATTTGTAGGTTTTGAATAATAATTGTTTAGGTTTTTCATTAAACAGGAATGGCTGCATGCCACTATTCACCAAGTTCACCAGATCATTCCTGTGAGACAGAGGTATTCAGATTGTGCAGCACGCCCCACTGGGTGGGGGGTGAAGTGGAGGCAGACCAATTTTGAAATTGCAACTTTTACACAGAGAGATGGTGCCAAAAATTCCCCCAGATTTTTTTGATAAGCGTTGCACAGGTACGCCCATCCGACTGAGTTGAAAGAGAAACGTCTATTTGGGGTCAATGCATATGTGTGTGTGTTGGGGGGGGGCGGATCAGGACAAACACATCAGCCGTAGGGGAGCCCCTTCAAAAATACATTTGAATACAACTGCTGTTAGCTGTGTCTTCATGTAGCGCAGCAGGATTCCCAGCAGCAGTCTTGCCAACCACAAGGGGGCGCTCCACTGAACTGCTCACAACAACCTGCCTCTGTCCTTCATTGCAACTTCGCCCAGAAAACCATCCTTTGTGATGCATATTAGTCAGGCAAAGTATTTTCTGGGGGATCACTGTCTGTGAAGTTCGAGCAGCATGTGGCTCAGTGGGCTAAGCCTCTGTGCTTGTGATCAGAAGGTCACTGGTTTGAGCCCAGCCTTGGCAAAATAGTGACACGTCTGTGAGTTCTCGAGCAAAGTCCTTATTCCCACAGCTTCACGGATGGCACTGCAGTTGGCTGCCAAGTTCAATCTCACCTATATGTTTGTCATGAAGAGCAAGATGGGGTAGGTGAGGATTTCCCTTCAGAGATCAATGAAGTGTCATTATTATTAATCATAATAAAATAGTCAAACTAATTATGTCTGTACCTGAACTAGTTTGACAGCTTCCCCTTATACTGAGGTACTATGGGTGATCTGGTTCGCAGGATCCTCATTGCTGAGGACCCAAGCGGCTGGACCAGGCCGAGGGGACGCCCACGTAACACCTGGCTGTGATAGATGGATGGCCGTTTCCGAAGGGTGGGACTGGACCGCGTGTCTGCCTGGGGGGTCGCCGGCCAGGATTCCGAGGAGTTTTTTCCGGTGTGTTGGGTGCGGCAATGCGCTGCGTCGGTGTCTGCTCCCCAACTTGACCTGACCTGACCTGTCTGTTCCTGAGTTTACAGTTATTGACTAAAGTCCAGGTTCCTGATCGCAAAAGTATTGCCACCATTTCCTTGCGGTTCATTGGGGTCACACTCCTCACACAGCCACCAGATGAAAACTACTGAAAATGTTTATGAGAAACTGAAGGTGATGGAGATACAGGTGATTCATGGGCAACGGAAATCTGTTCTTTCCAGCAAACTGACTCTTATGAAGACTTTTATGAAGCAGTGTGTTCTGAAATGCATTAAATCTGTTTTTATCGGCATATTTTTTATTAACGAAGATTTGTAGCGGTCACGTGAATAAAAGGCTTCGGTGTTAATCCAGAGGGTGGCAGCACTGAGCTGCAGATGAAAAGCGGATTTCTCACTCTCGTCTGTCTCTGTCTAGAAAAGAGATTTCGTTTGAGGTTTCTATACGCATTAATGCCAGCGTCCAGTAACCTCAGTCATCTATATTAAACATTCTGTGAAGTAAATTTAAAATGAAATGAGGCATGTTTTCTATAATTTTCTGTGAATCTTTTATATTTATACATCTTTTATATGTATATTTATACATATTTTTACATCTTATTCACCAGACAATATACACCATTCCAGAAACTTGTAAAAAAAAAAAAAACATGGATAATGAAATCTATTTGCTTTTCAGATTAAGCATGTTTTTTTTCCATTTTTGCATGTTTTGCTGCGCATCTCATGGCAGCATGGAAGGTCATAATCAGCACTCTGAATACACC
>JAODLD010000047.1:4294126-4310613 GCA_026781065.1 Mormyrops boulengeri | reverse complement strand
CCTGGATTAAACCCCGTTGTCCCCGTATCCTGGGTTCGCTCGCCTCCTTCCCCGCTCGCCTCCGCCCGATCGTGACAAATCCAGGTTCTTCCGGAATTTTCTCTCGTTTGATACTATCATTATCATTTCAGATGAAAAGTCTTTTGGTGGTGGAGTGTAACTGTAAATGGCGGGGGAGCCTCCAGTTCACACTGGCTTCGCCTGCCCAGCTGATCCAGTTCTCTGTGATGAAAGCGACAAACATATAAGAGCCAGCTGTGACAGTGAGAGCGATGAACAAGGCAGAGTGCTGAAGACCTGGGGTCCATCACAGCTTTTCATTTTTTTCAAGCTTTGCTTGAAAACTCTTAGGAATTTTAAGCCTTTCTTATTATTCTTGTGATACAGTATCTCTGCCACCAAGCCTCTCCAGCCGTAATCCTTCTTGGCTCCATTTGTGGTCCTCACACCCCCCGCTCGGTGTCATCTTACCCGACACAGCAGCGGGGCCCCCCATCACTGACAGTATCTATAAACCGAAACACAAATAGGAAATGGAACTGTGAAAGAGATTCCCCAAATGACTGGAGCTTTAAAATGCGTATTACAGCACCAAGAGAGTAATGAAGGATTAACATGTGCCTAAGCTAGCATCTACTTGCACAGGAGCTGCTGTTTATAACAGGATAGTCTGGTTTTATAATATTTTGAACGTGCAAATGAAGCACCGTCATGCTGCCATGATTTTGACTTTGCTGTGACCTTCCTACAGGCATTTTGCACAGTTCATCTGCTTACTTTGGGGAGAGAGGGAGCCTGATGGTTTTAGTTGGTTAAAGTGGCTAACTACTGAACAGAAGATCCTGGGATTGGCATCTTTCCCAATATTTCCTTTGGCATTAAGAAATTTATCAATCTAATACTGAAGACAGACAAAGAGTGTCTCCACAGGGTACTTCGTAAATACATCTTGCAGTCTGCTACAAAAACATTAATTTCTGACTTTAATCTTGTGAAAGTACCATTAAGCAGCAGTAATATATGACCTTATTCTTTATAATCCCTCCTAAATCACTTAGATTTCATATTTGTGCCTGAAATATGAGTGAGATTTTCATTCGTATGGGTAACTCATCCTACATGTTGACTCATAAACGTCCCGTATCTTCTAGCAAAACTAAAAATGAAATTCTCTTTCATATTATAAACACTTGTGCAAATTATGTAAGCTAGCAGGTATGTAAGCTGTATGTTTTTCTGTGGGGTAAAAATGGGACTGATCTATGGGTAGAAAGTATTCTTGTTTACACCCAAAGCGAGTACAGTAGCCATCTTGTCTTCAGCCAGATCCCAGGCGATGTCTGACAGCTTGGGGCAGTGATCCGGCACGAATTCTTGCTCTTGCCTAGACAACTCCTCAGCAGGCGAGATACGCCTTTGTCTCCACTACAGAGATCGCACTGTCCAGACGACCACACTGCATGGAGAAGCATCCTTATCAGTGACACAGACCTCCACACTTTGCAGCTACCAGCAGATATTCTGTCTAGACTTATTCTTGTTAGGTTGGTAGCAGAGATGCTTAGTCCAGGTCCAGGAAGAAAAAAATCCAGACCAAGATTTTGATGAGTAAAAAAACACTGGTCACTGTGGTGACCCACCCTTGTGTATGTAACTCCGTATCACTCTTCAGATTACCATGACGGCTAACAGGGGAACCGACAGCGTTCACACGGGTCCATTTCAAAATTTCACCCATAGATATCCGGCTGAAAGCAGGTATGGATAACAAACACGAAGCTGCAGGTAAATCAGCATAAATACATACATGTAGAAAAGTTATAAAAACAACGGAAGCGGCCGCCCCCGCGCTGTCAGAGATCGTGAGTTGATCCTCCTGCTTGCTTTGGACTTGGTGCTCGAAAGTCCAATCCAAGTTAGGAGGTTGCTGAGTATCTCATACTGATGTCCCAAAACAGAGAAGATGTGTGCTCTTTTCCCCTGACTGCCCAGGGGGGCTGGGGAGGGGGTGGCTGGAGTCTAGTATTGGGGAGGTAAGATTTTGGAAGTGGTCCTGAAGTAACACTACAAGAGGGTGTCGGTGAGTTCTTCCTGTGTCGTCTTGACGTCTGAGGCGTAAGGCCCAAGTGCCCCTATGTTTTTTCCATTTTTCCAGTTTTTGCAGCCGAAGGAGCGCACTGTAATGTGCATGCAAATGATCTTCAAAGCCAAAAATAATTCCCAACATGTGCACTGCCTTCTTCAGTGAGACACTGGGGATCGTTTACCTGTATGTAATGAAGTTGTCCATAGAATTCTAATTTGTCTATGCCAGACAATAAATAAGTATATTAAAAGGCTTTACTTTGATAAGTACAATAATACATTGATATTTACAGTGAATATAGATTATATTATACTATATAATGGATCGTGATAGACCAGTGATTCCCAACCCGGTCCGTGGGGACCCACAGACGGTCCACGTTTTTGCTCCCTCCGAGCTCCCTGCCAGACAGACCACATTTTTGCTCACTATTGGGAGCTGGGAGGGAGCAAAAACGTGGACGGTCTGCAGGTCCCAGAGAACTGGGTTGGGAAACACTGCTATAGGTACAGTATAGTATTACCAATTAGCATGCAGCGCAGAGGAAGCCGGGCTCATCGGGCAAACTGGCTACCATGACTAATTCAGGCAATTGCCTTACAAAACTCCTCGGAATTCTGGGGGAAACAAGAGTAAAAGATACTATTAATGCTGCCAATAGGGAGGAATGACCTACAGAGATTCAGCTCTGACCTTGTGGACTGTAATGTGCCGAAAATCTTCTCCTCATTGCTTCATGGTTCATTAAATTTCATAATGCATTTTAAGAGCTTAATAAAACGTCATAAATCCATATTGTTCATATTGTTTATCGAGTATTAGCATCTTGTTTTTTTATGCATTTCCTCTGTATTTTCATATTCAAGGACTTGACCAGCGTGTTTACAAAACCTAAATATTTGGGTGTCTTCTCATATATGAGATTTATCGCACTAAAGTTAACAAAATAGGAATCCGTTAATTGATTTTCCAGGTTTTAACACTAATATCCTTAAGTTCAGAGTGGAATTAGAGAGTGGATACGATTTAGCCTACGTACAATGCCTGAAGCAAAAACGGCCCGGCGTGAAAGTTGATTTTACTTCCACACGCGATGGTACGAATCACTTGGCATTTAATGGTTTTCTGAGCCGTTTGCTACCCAGGTCGTGTGAAGTTACCACCCTTGGAGGGGGGTCTTCTAAGTTTTCCAAAATCGGATAGGACTGACGCCGTCACGTTGTCACATTAACAAGGAAACAGTTATGCTCATTTAAAGCGAAGTTGTATATAAATAAACGTTTCCTGACTGAGCCCCGAGGTGTGCGACCTTCCCCTTCGGAGCGAGGCCTCTGAACCTTGGTGGAAGTCACACGGGGAGGAAACTTCATTCTGAAGCTGATAGCCAACTCCTTTAATTATTTTAACTTTACAGCGTCGAAGTCCACTCTGCGCAGCACGATTTATATTTAAGCAAACAAAGAAAACGCTGTTCAGCAACCAATCACTCATAAAAAGGTTTTTTAAAAAAGGTTTTAAAAAAATCATTACTCTGTAACATTATCCTGTCAGGGTTTTTGGAAATATGCACAGCTTATATTTACCTAAATTAGAGCTCGTTACTTTTTTTAAAGAAAGTTTTATACAATTCCAGATGGCGGGTCATATAAAACCCATGTTCAGCTTCCTTGTTCGAAATTGCTTTCCCTATTTTGTTTTTCTCAAAGAAAAGTACACATTCTTACGAGATTTAGCCTGGAAGTGTGTATGCCGGATAAGTATTTTATTCTTAGCATTTATGTGCTGGAAGTAAATTTAGCGTTTTTTTTCAATCTGGATCATTTTAAACTGCCTTCACATCTACCTCATTATATTAATGCAACCTGAAAGATCGGATCTGGGAAAGAATTCTTTTTACATCATTTCAGTGTTCATTTATTTCCCATTTAAGGGCTGCCAACTAGTTATTTGTATTTTAAATTGCTTGTGAGTTTAACTTAAATTACTTGTGAGTTTACCTTAAGTGACTTTACGTATTCCAACGACATTTCAACCAATTACCGTTCCATTTTGTGATTCGCCTGTGAAGGTCTGGATAGCTGTGGGAAAAGTCTGGTTTCCTTTCTTAGACGTGTTGTGAAAGGTACTATAGCCACCAACTCACAGCCCATTCCGTGTAATTTTCTCAGCCGTGTCCTCGTTATCTTATTAAATGAGTAGCCCTAACAGTATGTGTGTGCGTATTACTTAGTTTTATTAGCAGTTTCTAAGGGGCTCAAATTTTGCGAAACAACTTTGTAATGGAAAAGTTTACAAATAGCTCCAATTCATTTACCATTATTGTATCACACTCCTAGATTAGACCGCAGCTAAGTAGAGGTCATGTTATCTATTACAAATTAATAGTGGCCTAATGCATTATACTGACACTATAAAAGCGTTAATAAGGGGCAGCCATGCAGAAAAAATACATAGTCAATAGCCTCATATAAACTTTAAAATGCCAGCGCCAAGCTGCCTCTGTGGGTCTGTTCTGCTCTTACCCAGGATTTAAAGCCGTAGCCATGTTCATTCGAGTGCTACGGTTCCGAGGGAAACTCTCTCTGACAAAAATGATCTGCTGCATTTTTCAGCCGGACGATATGAGGTCCATCACAGCTCTGTCATCGGCATGTCACACAAAGCTCCGCAAGGCATTTATCCGAGGCTAAAAGCCTCCTTCCAGTTACGCAACCTGTTTCTAATCTCTGCTCGGCTTCACGCGGCACGTTTCCCAGAGACGCCAAGCGTTGTATTCTGTCAGTACCCCTGAACGAAGTTTGTCATTAAGTCGCTTTCATTCGTAAATTCAACTGGAGGAACAGGCTGCGGAAAGGAGATTCTGATATTTTCTCGTAGTGCACCAGCACCTAATTTATCAATCCATTGGTTCAAAATGAACGCAATAAACCTTCACAAAGGATCGACTGTATGCAACTCATGTTTGTCATTTGGTTAATTGAAACCTGTTGCCTTGTCTGTCTACAATGTTTTTGAAATAACTCAGACAGCACCCATCCTAGCCGATGTGGCGCCCTAGGCGAGCATCACCGCCAACCGAGACAAAGCGAAATTGGCTCGAAAGTCGCGCCCCCTCAGAAGTTGGCGCCCTAGGCGGTCGCCTATGTTATTGACCACCCTGAACTTAGATTATTATTTGGTATTATAATAAGCAAGCAATTATACTGAACCTAAGTAAAGACAAATATTCCTCATTCTTTCCTCTTTACGTAGCAGTCACCAAATTGCAACGTAACATTTAGCCTATTTAATACCATCAGAAGGCCTTCTCATTCTTTGAGATGAATGCTTAGAAATTGGATTTAAGGCGGCCTATTAGTAGCTCATTTAAAATATGATGGATTTGGTGAAGCTGAACTCCAATAATTTTGACAGTTTTTTTAGGTAAGATCTTAAAGTGAATATGCATTTCGTGTGACCATCGCGCCATAACTCCTAAAATAGACGTGACAGCTTTACCTCATGTACCTATTTGGGTCGCTCGCTCCGAGACAAACTCTATTTTAAAGGCTGGACTCATCAAAATCAATGCAGGCAGCAATGCCCCCCCCCCTTCTCCCATCCAGTGGCCTGGCAGTCTGTCTATTGTTATTGGCCACTTGATCAAAATGCTACCTTCAACAGGTGAACAAAAATGTGAAAGACGTGCAGACAGCTGATCTGGCCGCGGTAAAGGAGACCCGATCCTTTATAGAGGACCGCGTCCTGTGATGACCCGCTGCAGGAAATGCCTCAGGTTAGCATCTCGACTGAAGGTGAAGGAGAGGGGTGCCCCTGAGTTGAAATTTTGAGTCCCGGGTGAATTACATGGTATATTACCGTTACACAGAATACATAGACTGTAATCCAGAAACGTCAACGCAAACCAAAGGAGATGTAGCGATGAGGGCAAAGTGCACGAACGGTGGCTGACAAACCGTGTGGCATGTGGAGCAATGGAGAGTATATCTCGCAACTTAGATGACCGCCATTTCCGCCGCATACACATCCAGACACATTCCAACTCTTTTAATAAACACTTTATCAATTCGTGATTTAAACTGATGCTCGACTGCTCGGAATATATGTATCAATTGTGAAATGTGCTGTATGTGCACCGTAAGATACAAGTCGACCGTCTTGAACCCTGAACTTCCTTTCTTTGCTTTTCTTGCTGTTGGGTTCCGTGTTAAAATGAATTAATTTCCCCTCAAGTCATGGGGGAAGCAGTATCAAATATTTCAGTGAGTGTGGCTGGCTCCCCCATTTATCACTCTTCAGAACAACTGAGAGCCAAGGCAACTTGATAGGAAACTTCATAACGCCTGTGGTCTGTTGAAGGACCTGCTGTAATATTTGACTAATGAAGCATTCTCCTCTTTGCACATTTCTGATTAAATGATTTCTGGATACATGAAGGGCTTAAGCACAAACTGATCGCAGACCCTGTTACTTAACAGTCTTCTGTCGTAATTCCAGAAAAAAAATAATGAAAGGCAACCACTGTGGTTGGAAAAGTATTTTCAAACAAAACAAAAAAGAACCTGAATGTTGAAAAATTAGTCTCTCAGATAGGATATAGATGTAATTCTACCCAAATGGGGCTCTATGTTATCCGGTAGACATGGAGCAAATGAAATGCCAGAGACATCACAAGCTTCAGGCATGTTGTGGGTGACTGAGTTTATCTGATCCTGATGGGTCCTGTGCATTCGGAAGAAACATACAATATACTTCGGATTATATGGCTCTATAACCAACATCTTTTTTTTTTTTAAATCAAACCTCATATAGCATAATAAGGGTGGACTGCATTGCTGAAATGTGTCAGTCCGAATACACATTAGCGAGACTCCATTTTTCGCTTTCTAACTTTCTATCCCGGGGAGTATATTTCCTGTAGTGGTGAATCGTTAATCGCGGTACCTGTTACATGACTCCTCCTACTAGCTGGTGTAAACCTGGAGTTTACAGCACCGGGGAATGTGTGGAGAAAGTGTAACTTTATCATACCCTCATATTCCAGAAGGTGTGTCTGTATCATAATAGGTTTATTTCTTGGCATTAGCTTATTATGGGAGAAGACATGCACGCATGCAAACACCCCCCCCCCCACACTCACACACACATAGGTCTGTAATTATACCTTTGTGGGGACTCTCCATTCATTTCTATAGGGAAACTCTAATCCCAACATGACAACCTTAACCCCTACCCAGCCCTAACCTTAATCATAAGTAACCAAACAAAATATGAGACTTTTGGCATTTTTACTTTTTTTGATTGCATTCACAGATTTTTATAAAACTATATCTTTCGTACATCCCGCATGCCCACAACCATAAACACACGCTCATACAGACACGCAGGCATATTCCCCAGAACCTGCTCCGGTCAGTTGTACCAGGCAGCTTCCATTTCAGAGGGTAACTAATTTGGAGTGACAGGGAGCCAAAGATGAAAGGCGCCCGGGTCCCAGGGGCCGGCTGCTCGCAGCTGTCAGGAGAAAAGTCGCGTCGGTAATAAAGTGCCCCACCCCGCCCGGCAGGTCACCGTGGCTGTTTTCCGCCGCCCCAAGCCTGGACAATAGCATCCCCGCGTCCCCCTTCGCGACCAAATTATATCATCAGCCCACACCACACAGATCCCCCCTCCCAAACTCCCACAGCCCCCCTGATCCACTTCTGTTACCGGGAAGTCAGCTAAGGAACAAACAGGACCTTCATATATGCCCAAGGCAGCCTTTTCGCTTCTTTAGATCTTGCTGGTGAAAGAGATCGTCAGTTTTACGGAGGGGAGAAAGTGCACCTGCGGCCGAGGGGGGCTGTCCATCTTACGGGACGTGCTGCTATTTATATGATGTAATATATGTTTTCGACTGCAAGGTGCTCATTTGCTGAAACAGCATTTCTCCCGATCAGTCCGAGCACGTCAAAGGGCCCGTCTGCTAACCGTAACCACAACCGGGGCCCTCAATTCCTCATGACGTCCGAGGTGATCTCACCAGAGACCACATATTGTTCTCCTGCTCGAATTTCAGCATACGTCGCTTTTCCCATGGCTTTTCTGCACATCTGTTAAAAACAATTCGGCAATTTGATATAGTCTAAATATAAGGTAGGCCTATAGGAACACATCCGTCAAATGACAGAGACGAATCCTTTGGGCACTCGATATTTCAATGGCTTCTGGCTTAGCACCAAGTCACGCCTAAATGAATGACCCTAAGCCGAAACTTAACAAGGTGTCACTGCTAAGATCTTTCCATAAAGGTAAACAGTGCTCATATTTGCTGTGGCCTTTCTGCAGCCAAGAAAAATGAATGTGTAAAGCCAGAGATGTATCTCTGAAATGAAAAGAGCCAGTTTGCGATCTGCCTGCTGAGAGGCAGGCCAGAGGTAAAAAAAAATGTTAGAAAACATTGTTAAAATGAAAAAAGGGAAACGTATCCTTCAGATTGCGAGATATGTGAATTTCTTAGTTCAGTGTGGGTTGATTTTTTCCCAGATTAAGTGATTTTATCTTGGAGACTCTGGTGAACAATAACAACAGGCCCTCTTACAGATATAGGCGCAAAGAAACCACTGCATTCGTATTTTTCTATTTCTTTCACCTTAAATTAGTCTCAGAGAGGAGAAGGTTGTTAGCTGTGAAATCAATGGCTTATGGTGTGCAGTTCTCCTTGCTTAACTTCTCCTCATAAGAAGAGCAGAGTGGCGGCCTCGCAGCGGTCGCTGTCTGGTAGTGTCCCCGGGTCGGACCGCTCTCGCTTCTCCCCGTCTCTGCGGGAGCACTGCTGCTGTGGCCATCTGTGAGGTCACACTAGGGTTTTTGCCATTGTTACGGCTATGATGGAATGATCTGCCGGTAAACGTTCTATGAAGTTCGTTTTAGTAGCGGTGTAACTTTTGGGACTTATCAACTCAAATGTGCACGAACCAATTCAATATAAAACCACGACATCACTGGTAACACAGAATGCTGCCGTTCCTCGGGTGCTGCGATGCTTGTCCTCACGTTTTTAGTGGCTTGTTAAAGAGTAAAAGCACAGATTCAGTGTCATTATGTAGTTAAAAAATCTTGTAAAAGCCAGCCAGTCATTACTCCCTTTTTCCAAATCTGGCCTTTTTGCAGTTAAATCATTGAAATCACCGACTCTCTTACCGGTGTGTGTGAAACAGCTAAATTTCCTCATTCTTCTCCGAAACTTGTAGTCTGCGAACATTAAATGAAAAAACAAGCAAATACGGTTGGACTGCTTTAACTGAATGTTATCATTTATATTTTATGATAGAACTCATTATATATAACGGGTAATTTATATTAATTTTTCAGGGACTGGTTTTTCCTTGGACGCGCGATGTACAGGCATAGAAAACGAAGAAAAATCATGGTTATTTCGAGAAATCTACGTTTCACGGTTGAGGATTCCACATCTAACGCGGCATCTTGGACCCAATACGGCGTTGCGTAAGTGTTGACGGATGTCAGAAGTGAACCCGAAGACAGATTTTAACCAGGGTTTTTTTCTGTTAATGAAAAAAGTCTGTGGATGACAGATGTCGACATATTTGGTCTCTAACCTTTTGTTCCGATTTAGGTTTTTAAATCAACATTATAAATGATCACTATAATAATAATAATAACAATAATAATAATAATAATAATAATAATAATAATATAAAGAAATTGACAATCACAATACGCTCGTTTGTCAGAAGCACATAATTCGATTTACTAGTGAACCCGATAAGAAGCTCATTTATTTCAATTGTAACTTTGAAATCCCACTTTGCCGGCTCGATACTTATCTTAATTACACCCGAATTGTTCCAGGGATCTTGAAAGGTTAAATAACTTACAAAATAAAACGGATTTTTGAACTGACTGGAAAACAGATGCAGTTTTAACTGAGTGTACCATAGCATCCTGATGTATGGGTTATAGTTCGAATAAAGAATTGCTTTACTGTTCTGCTGTATGTCCGCAAATAGTCAAATAACTAGAGGAGGTACGACGCGTGTTCTTGCTAGCATTAAACACAAACCACTGTGTCCAGGGATTCGGGGCTCTCTCTGTGCATATTCCGTATAGGCATACCACACCCCTGTCAAAAACATATTAACCACTCAGGTCAAATGAGGTCAAAGTGCACCGGTATCTGATTGGATTCTTGCCAGTAGCTTCCTACCTTGAGGAAATTTATTGAGCTTATTTCAAACTCATTATTTTATACGGTTTAAAAAAGTATCAAGTTATTCTTGAAGGAAGCAGCGGTTACCAAGCAAAAAAAAGATTTAAAATCAAACATGGAGTTTTAGGGTGATGAATTATCGTTTTTTAATGTTTGTAAATCGCATCCGGCACATAATCACCTGGGGATGCTACAGGTGGAAGGAGTGGCATGAGGATACAGCTTTATGGTGCTTCACAGTGTGATAAAGAAGCTCAATCATGCGAATTATAACCCTATTGCGACCGAGGACATAATGCTGGGAAGGATGTTATCCGCCTTTGTTACGGATTTCACATCAGGACACTTATCTGCTTCTCAATTTCACACATGAATTCATCACTTCCACGGACTTGGCGAAGGGTTGTTTAATTCGATGTAGACGTTAATAGCTGTGAATGGATACAAAACTGAGGATAAGCAGTCTGTTTTATTTGAATGAAGAACGAATCAGGGCACGTGATCTGTAAAGAGTTCATTTTACTAGGTTTAAATGAATTTTCTTCACAATTTTCGAGTCTTTGAGAGAATCATTTATCATTTCTGTAACCTATAAATTCGAACAGAGCTGGTATATAATAATAAACTTCATAATACCTAAACGAAAAATAGAAAATAAGTGTAACATTGAGGAAGCACTTAGCATGTACCTAAGTGGATTTGTGTGACTTTTTCTTCCCGTTGTCATAGGACACGGCGACTCGTTTATACTTAGATTAATTAGAAATTATCCACATGGAAAAAGTCGCAAACAGTGTGATTTATACAGTAATGTAGTCTCAACCACTATAGTCAGTGAAAGGCTGCTTTTGTCGTTCTCTTCTTTACGCAGTGAACCGGAGAACCAACCAACAACGACACGTCTGAAAAAGAGCTTGGATTTCACCTCTGTGCACGAATAAGATATTGAAATTTTAATATCTCTCTGTATTTTTTAAGTTCTGATTAGATTTCATTTGTGGTTTTCATTTATCACAACTATATTGACCGTTGTGATTACTGCAGCATATAGATCCATATTTCACGCGTTGGAATATATAATATCACATATTTCATTTTACTTGGCTGTTACCGACTGTCTGGCTTGGGATCTTTGGACCACTGACTGTTTGGCAATCGGGGACGAAAACATTGACTGAGTCCCCACAGAGACACGGCTCTGAGTCGGGACTTTCAGTAACATCTTCTCTTGGCAAGAAGCTTAATTAACAAAACTGTCACACCATGGCGGCTCCGGCGTGCGCAGACGCTGCACCGCTAGTTTTCCACGGCGCTTTTGACTCGCCGTTGATTAGATTCAATAAGAGGGAATTATGTGACCCGGAGTTAATTTGAATTCCTTGGCCGCAAACTTTTTCATTTAAACGCGATGTGGAGCAAAACGCCTTAAATTGCTAAGCCAGGCCACCGGATTTACAATATAGGTAGTTCACCGGGAAACGGTCGTCACCAGGCGCCTGATTTATATTTTGATTAGGTAGTAAGTGTCAGGGTGGAAAGGTCTGGGGAGATTTAATGTAGATTTAAAACACTTACAATCTTGAAGTGAAAAGAGGTCCCCAATGAGCACTGCGCGCTAGGGGGAAGGTATTTTATTGGCACACTGATCCAAACAGCCCTGTTTGTTGCCACCTCCCGTTGGACCCGCCTGCTTTCATAGGGCTGCATTGTGCAGCGGTTTCTAGACAGCAAAACAAAACAGCAGAGGTGATTCACCCGGCCCTCGCAGAGGTCATGCACAGAGAGCCTTAAGGGAAAAAAAATCAAACTCCAACAATGGATCTCACAGCCCAGCGGCTGAATGCACATTATGCCCTACATGAAATAAGAATCATATTTGCAGACATTCCCGCAAAGAGCCCAAAAAGAGAATCTACAGGAAATGTCTGGAAATGAAAAAGTTGAGCTGGCTTTGTTAATATCTGTCTTTAGTACTGCTTGTGTTTAGAGTTAATAACCTCATAATATGTCATTAACTCGTATATGCTATCAAGCTTGTCAATGCTTCGCAAATAAGCACTTCTTCATTCATTACTTGGATCGGCGCAGTCGTTTATCTAAATAAACATGCAGAAGCATCCACCCATCCATGATAAATAACGTTAAAGAAATTAAGTGATACTCTGAGTTTCATTTTATCAGACTGGCGTAATACATATCAAGTAGGTCAGAAAGTCAACAGAATTGATCATGGTAATCCGACGCTGACAAAAACAGTCAACTCAATGAATAGTCAGCAGCGTTTAATAGGCTAGAATTGAAAAGGCTTGTTTTATGTGCCAGTCCAGCATTCATGCACTGAATAATTCAATCATAAAACAAAAAACGTTTTGTTGTACTTATTTCTCAAAATGCTTAAACGGGTTCACGAATACAAAAATGTAGAAAAATTACGTGACGGTCAGTAGGATGATTTTCAAATCGCAAGAATAGTTACTCTAAAATTATCATGCGTTGTGAAATACCTAATTACGCAGGAACTCCGCTGTGTTTTAGGCGTTATTTATGTGTTATCCTGTATCGCATAAGCAGATGGAAGTTATTGCGTAGATGGACATATGCTTTCTACCTGCCATAACTTTTATACTGTTTTCCGATCTCACTAAAAGTTTCAATAAAACAATTTTTGGACACGTGACAGACCCAAACGATTAATGCGGTATACACGTGTACGCGAATACCAACGATTACACATATATTCTAAATAAGATTCGACATTTAAACGAGTCGTATATCAACTAATTCTAACTATTCTTTTGACAAAACACAAAACTGCTCGTACAGAAGCACCAGCTTGAAGTAAAACAGACGGATATTTGACAATGATATTCCTGAATGTATACACTTCAAGAATACATGCGAAAAGCGATGGTGACCCGCGATACACCCGGAGTTAATAAAGCCCATGTATGCGCTTTGTGGGCTGGCTTCACACATCGGCAGCCCAGCAATCATAGCTGGCACATCATTCCAGCGGATATGTGGAGCACCAGCAAAACCCTTCGCTGGCTTGTTGCCGGAGAACCAGGATCTTTCTGTTTCTACGAATCGCAAGCTGGATTCCGGCTGTAAGGAGCAACAAGTGCATAAGCGCGTGGGGGAAAAGACAATGTCATTAGACGCTTAGGTATCCGAGGAGGGAAAAGTTATTAAAGGGAACATCAGAGTGCTACCGACGCAGAAAGGAAACAGATTAGCAGGCACCTCTACCTGTGCTTTTTGTCTTCCCAACGAGTTGTGTGCGGTTTTCAATCCATGCTGCATTTTTAAAGAATGGCCGCTAAGTTGGTATTAGTCCTGCAGTTGTCCGTGTGCTTGAGTTATCACTTTAGGATTGTCGCAACCGAGGAGCCCCCCCGAGGCACCCAGGACGGCGGTTCCGCGGCTGGGCATGCCCCTGACGTACCGGCGTCGGACAGCTTTAGCCGAGACACGCTGACCAGCCGTATGTTCAAACTGTACGACAAATACAGCCGAGAACTTAATCGTCCGAGAGACGGAAATACTGTGCGAAGCTTCAGGGCGACTCCAGGTGAGTGCCTTTCCATCCATCATATACTGCTGCTCCGATATGCTCAATAATCATGACGAAATAAATAAATGAATGGATAATAGTGACATCAATTAGCGACTTTCGTGCTATATATGATCGATATATACATATTTCACATAACATATATACATATATTTTTTGTAAAATGCCGGCCCATCATTATTCATTCTAATGTGTGTTGATGTTTCAAGATGCCGAGCTCTTTATATATATATATGTATATATGTACTTATATCCTAAATATATGCATTTGCATATATATATATATTTAATAATGATGAAATGCTTGGACTCAAAATCACCGTAACTGTCCCAATGCTGGGGCTGCAGAATCGGCGGTTCTACGGGGGAATGTTCGAGAATTCTGGCGCCATCTAGGGATATTATGTCTTAAATGGAAACTTTGTCCAAAGCAAGTGACTCGCAAATTGCATTTTTAGAAAATTATTTCTTAGTGTATTACTCAAGCCCATGCCCGATGTATGTAACAACGTGTGGACTATTTGCAAATAGTCCGTCCGATCACTGCGCATAGGGACAAGCACCCTATACAGTGATTTTAATGATTATCCTTTCATCGTTTTCAGAATGCATAAGTTTTGCTAAATGTATAGATAACGTTACACGGTATGGTGTATGTTTCCGCAATAAAACAATACATATGGTGAAATGTGGTAAACATATTCTCTGGTTTTGGGATAGAACTCAATCGATCACGCTGCCAATCCTCTACAGAACAGACAGCAATTAAAATCGAAATCCGGGAGAAAAAAATAATTACCGGATATCAATGTAACGAAAATACGACGCAGCAATCTGCAGGTGGATCGTTCTTCCATCTCACGCTGACGTGCGATGTACTGATCAAAGCTTGGTGGCAGTTATAAACTTCATTAGCACTTGCTCACGGCGGGGACTCGGTCGTCTCTGGGGAAGTGACTCATACCGTTCACACAAGCTGGCGTCTGCTGGGATCGGCCGCCGTTTACCCTCCGCTCCAGCTTGTACTACGCGCTACGTGTCTCCTAGCAACGGCGCCTTGAATTTTCATTAATGATGGCTGCGCTGTGCAATGCTATCGAGTTTCCTCCGTAGTTTTGATGTATGTGAGAGGACGTGATTAGGCTGTTAATGCAGTTAGACACCGGTGTCTGAAGGAGGGAAAAAAAGTGTTTTGAGGGCTGCTTGAGTAAGCATTTCCATATGACAGAGGTAATATATATCTCTGCAATATCCCTTCATAACTCCCCAGGAGTCAAACATAGACAAAAAATATCAGTGTTGCTCAGGGCCAAAGTGTGAGTATTCATTATTCAGCTTTCAAGTTCAGAATCATGTTACTTTTCTGTGTTCACAGACGGCGGGAAGGAGAAAGATTTGTTCCAGTTTAACGTGACCTTCTTCCAAGACTCAGAGGTGATACTCTCTGCTACTTTTCACTTTTTCTTCGACCATCGCCCCTGGCAGAGGTCCTGGCACTGTAAGCGCTCCCAGAGCCCGGCCTGCCATGTCCCTGTCCTCCAGCAGATGGCGCCAGTCCGAGTCCTTTTCTGGAGCCAATCCCAGGATGGTGCTGATGGCATGCTTCTGGGAAATGTCACCTTCATGCCGCCAAGGAGGGGAGCGTGGCTTACAAGGGACATATCAGACATTTTCAAGCAGGCCCAGGCCACAGGGGAGCCATTAATCATGGCAGAGTTCGATTTCAGTAGGAAGTATCTGAGGCGTACTGAGCGGCTGTCCTCAATGGCCCTTCCCTACTTGTTGGTCTTTGCTGAAGACCTATCCATTTCAGAGCCCAACAGCGTGACCTCCAGCTTGCAGCGCTATGGCCCGTTCCCGGGTACTGAGGAGCCGGCTCGTTCCCCCAATGCCTACCCCAAATCACGAGTCAGGAGGGATGCACGGTCCTCGGACCCCATCCGTAACAACGAGCTCCCCGAAGTGGAACACGGCGCCTGGAAGAATCACAAGATGTGGGAGAGCTCCTACCTGGCTCCGAAGCCCAAGGTTCCGCAGAAGGAGAACAGGAGAAGGGATCCCAATGGCGGCCTGGACCCGGGGGCACCCCAGGTGCTCAGCTTCGACGAGGAGACCATGCGGAAGGCCCGGCGGCGGCAGTGGAGTGAGCCGCGGGTCTGTGCCAGGCGCTACCTGAAGGTTGACTTCGCCGACATTGGCTGGAGCGAATGGATTCTTGCCCCCAAGGCCTTCGACGCCTACTACTGCGCTGGGGCCTGCGGGTTCCCCCTGCCCAAGGTCTGAGCTGCCGAGCTTACTGCAGTGCTTACTTCTGAGCTTACCGCCAAGCTTAGTGCCATGCTTACCGCTGCATGCCCATGACCTTGTTCCAGTGTCCCTGCTCCAAAAATCACCACCTTAAGCTGGTTGACCAACTTCTGAAAGTTGACCCGCTGAAGGTATGCTTTCACATGATGGTTTGATGTCCTAGCCGGTCATAGCAGCTTATAATGGTCATTCTAACTGGTTTAGCTGGCCACACCAGAATGACCAACTGGTGGGCCATCCAGCTAAACCAGGGGTGGGGAACCTGATCCATGGAGGGCCGGTGCGGGTTTTTGGGATGGCCTCTCAAT